>JANAVB010034617.1:289324-540089 GCA_029216955.1 Iris pallida | reverse complement strand
TACAATAAATCGTGAGATGTGAATTGAGATATTTGTTGCTGCAAGTGCAACAATGTGAGACTCATCTCACAGTATCAGTATTTATATACGGATACGTATTTTGTAGCGTATTTTGTATTTTCTTGATTTTCGTAATGCTTTAAAAAATTTTCTAACTTATAGATTTTCTTCTTGGCCGGCATACCGCCAGTATACTGGAGTATACCGACGGCATACCGTCCAGACAGATTTTCCACATTTTAGATATTTTCGATTTCAGATATTTTTATGAATAGTGTTTCCGATATTTTCGTGAATAGTGTTTTAGATATTTTGATGAATAGTATTTAGATATTTTCATGAATATTGTAGATGCACCCTATTACCCACTGGATATTTGGTTTTGTTTTGATGGTTTGGATTGACTTAGATCTTCACATGGATCACCATCCGACGGCTAAGATTAATTTCCCCTTCTATATATACCATTTCACTTTCTCTCTCCTTCCTCTTTTCATTCTCTTCACTCTCTCTTCATTTCATCTTCCCTTCTCTTTCCCTTGGAGCTTGCCAAGAGCTTGGCCTTGAGGCCTTGGGTGTGGTGTCTAACCCCCCTAGGAGGAGAAGTAGAAGATTAGGCTTGGAGCTTAACCTAGGCAAGTACATCTTGCCAAATCCATGAACCATATTATTTGGTTGTCATTTTTGTTTTCCTTGGTATTAAATGCTTAGAATTTTTCCAAACTCATTTTGTTAAATATGTTTTCCTTATGATTCTCGTATATATGCATGTTTTTCAAAATTTGTTTAAGCAAGGTTTTGATTTTCTGTTAAAACCCAATATGGACTAAGTAGAAAACTTGGTATCAAGAGTGATACGAGTGTTACCATTATGTATCTTGATCACATATACATATATGAGGCCCTCACCAAGTTTGTATATCATAGATTTTGAGTTTGGTGGCAATCGGAACCCGTTTCGGTGTCCCGAGAACCTCTGTTTGGGAGTATTTTGAGGTATTGATCTATCAAATGTTTTGATTTGTGAAAACTAATATTTCCATGTTGTAGGAAATTCAATTCTATGCAATTTTGACTTTTGAAAATCTAAATTTCGATTTAAAACGAAGTTTTTATGGCCGAAACAAGTTTTGAGTTCAAAAATCAACTTTCTGTGACGGTTCGGAAAATCCGTCGGAAATCCGCGGAAATCCGTCGGAAAATCCGAACTTGCACCACAAAACTTGCTGTGACACTTCGAAAAATTCTCCGAAAATCCGCAATAATCCGCCGGATAATCCTGTTAGGCTATTTTTGTCTGTTTTTGCCCGTTTCTGCCCGTTTTTGTCCGTTTTTGATATTTTCTTCGATTGTAATGATTTCTTAACATGATTAGATGATCTTGCATAGTTAAAAAAATGATTGTACACCCTATATACACTTGACACTAGTACATGTTTAATCATTTTTCTATGAAATGTACTTAGCTTTAATTATTGTTTCCCACATGCCATGATATGTCTTTTGATAGATTCTTTCTTCCAATCTATGATAATTGTTACATGTCTTCCTTGCTTACATGATAATGGCCCGTCGTGGCGCACTCTTCTTACATGTCTTCTTTGCTTATTAGATAGTGACCCGTCGTGGTGCACTCTTGTACATGTTTTTCTTTGCTTACATGATAGTGGCCTGTCATGGCGCACTCCCTATAGTGGCTCGTCGTAGCGCACTCCCAGCTTCCAGTTTACTATATTTTCTTGTTGTGGCTTGTTATGGTGCACATTCTCGCTTTTGTCCAGTCTTGCATGTCTCATGTCTAGGATGGATTCTGCGGAATGCCACACCCAGAATCCAAGAAAATGGTAAGGATTATATAACTAGATTGATCATTAGAACATGGGTGGGGAGGATTTCCCAGTTACCTGTTGCCTTTGGTCTAGGTCGTTATAACATTTAATTTAAGGGTTTGGAGCTATCCGTCGAGATGAGCACTCTCCCAGCTTCACCGTCGCGTGGGAGCACAAGGATACACTTGTAATCACATCCCGGCATGACCAATAGGTGGCAGCAGGCAGGTAACCGGACTTGGGATTCTCAAACTTGCATTTGTTAGTAATTAGGATTGTGACAACCCTAGTTAGCTAATGTATAAAGCCGTACTCATTGCTTGGCCGTGACTATTGTATGGAGTCAAGTCTAGTCTAGTTTGTCTAGGCAGTGTCCGGATTTGTTTATTTCAGTACATCTTTGTTTATGCTTTACTTTTTTCGGTAAATGATTAGATACTAAAGTTCTGTTCAGGAGAAGGGTTACAACCCTGGTCCTTGTTTGGTTTACGGGTTGTAACTTGGGTTCCTGATTAGTTCCTAAGTCATCTTATCATTTGTCGTTCTATATAGATCTAATATGTTCACATGTCCAAGTTATCTAACATGCTCACATGCTCCAGTTATCTTACATGCTCACATGCTCCAGTTATCTAACATGCTCACATGCTCCAGTTACATAACATGCTCACATGCTCCGTCTACTTAACATGCTCACATGTCTAGTTTATCTTTCATGTTCACATGCTTCCTTTTCCTTACATGTACACAGTTTATATTATGTCACATGTCCTTTACCTTATGCTACATGTTGCTTTACTTATTGTCTTTTCTATTGTCGGGATAAGTGCATTGGTAGCGCACGAGTCTCGATTTGCTTTTACTTATTTTTGTCTCTATCCGTTGCTATGATTTGCATGTTAGTTTTAGTTCATAGTTTGGCTTCCTTTGTGGTACTTGCTATTGGGGGTCTGACCCCACTGGTTTTGTTTGGCCAGATCTGATAGAGGAGCCCGAAGGATCTTCCGTACCTTCCACTCGTTGGTGATTACCCATGTAGTGCCCCGTCCCTACATCGTGCCCCGTTGCCCGTCCACGGGGTGCGCGAGAAAGGAACACTGTCGCTATCGACTCGGTCGGGACCGATAGGTCGGGAACGATCGAATCGATCGAACGGGAACGGTTGAATTAAGATCCATTCCACGTTATGGAATGGCTTCTTCGGAACCAAGTCCCATATTCAGCGGGTTGCGTCTCGAGGATTGACTTTGCGGCTGAGTCGGGAGAGACCTCCCGTTGCTCTGCTTTTCACGCCGCTTGCGTTGGTTTTGGCTTTGGTTTTCCGAATGCGTTTTCGTGAATGTTTTCGATGGTTTTCATGGTTTACATTTCGAGCTCGCATTTCCTATCGAACTCTTGCATAAATACAGTGTTCTAATCGGTTGCTTGTGCGATTTCAGGTGATCGCGTAGGCGACGTCTAGCGCAGCCAACAAGTCCCTCGCCTCAAGTAAAAGCTCAAGGTGAGTGGCTGACCTCCTTCGTCTCGACCCTCTATTTCAAAACTGAGAACTCGGGTAATGATATCTAAGTTGAATGAAGTGCTTACAGAATACAAGTCTTGTATGTTAGAAGTGGAAAAGAATGATGTTGTGTTGAAAAGAGATAGAATTATTCTAGGCCTCAAGACGAACAAGTAAATGAATTGATTACATAACAAGCCCCAACGGTATCTTAAATACACCATGTTAACCTATCATGGTCATGGACAACTTGTCGACAAGGTGATGGTTTCTTCGAGCGGCAACCCGGGGCCACGGGACCGACTCGGCCTAGGAAGAAACAAGTTATAGCCGAGCTGGGTAATACGCAATCGGTAAGACGGAGACTTGCATCGGGGCTCGCTACTTGCGTTGCAAGGGTCCCGTATTGCCAGGCTATGTCCAAGATGGCTAGTTAATGCCAGTGACCTCCATATCAAACACTTGATATAAATTGAAATCAACTAACAAGGAAAGTGATGGTAAGTCTTTATGTCGCACGGTGCGCTCTGCCGAAGAAAATCTTGGTATAACTTAATGCTTCTATGAAAACATCTAGGATGGCTAGAAAGACCACTCAAACAAGTTATACCTAAATTCTTGAACCAAATGAGAGCCTGGAAATTAATTAGCCACTCGCCAGTACATGTTGATTGTACTGATCCTCGCTCTCCATACAGGTGCGATAGATCTGGAAGGGCGTGCTACGTGAAAGGAAGCAACGCTCGTGTGTTTTGAAGCTTCGTCCGTGCATTGAAGCTTGGATCAACCCTTTTGAAGACTCCGCTGTTGAAGATCGAAGACAGATGGAGCGCCTTCCCACGATCCCAGGTGGTTTGTAATTTTGGTTTTATAATCAAGGGATGAACGTATGGAATGGCTATCTCGTCGACGTTCAGTTTGTAATGGAGTCAGTTGTAAAAAGCCCGCGCGGCGCCTTTGTATCGAGTCTGTAAATGATGTTCATTATCAATAAAGCTTATGTTTCTTGCTCTATAATGTGTGTTCAATTTACTCTGCGTATTCTCTTGTTGTAGTGTTTCGGATAACCTTATGACTATGCCTTGTGCAAGCGCAACTCAGGCTTGCACGGCATCACGCCCGGGGGACATCTATCGATTCTATTGAATCGGGGCGTGACATAATGGTATCAGAGCACGGCTTTACGTCCTTGGCCTCTAGTGTCGAGTTTTCTGTCTCAAATCGTTGGTCTCGTGTCGATGAGATACGTCGTTCCATACAAGGGAGTCCGTAATAAGTTTGGTTACTAATGTATTTTTACCTTCAAAATCCCAGAAGGTGCGACGGTGAATGTGGCGAACGAAGAAAGTGCTTCGAGCGGCTCGAGTAGCTCGAGGCCCGGACCCTCAAACGATGCCATGGGACGGATGTTGCGTATGCTGGAAGCGCAACAACAACAAGCTCTGGAGAATCAACGCCTGAATGAGCAACATCGACGGGAGGCGGAGGCACATCGACGGGAGGTAGAGGCACGCCAGACCCAGTTCGAGGCCCGATTCGATGCACAATTCAAGTTGCAGCAGAAGCAGCTTGATACTCTTCAGCAAATTGTTCAGACAGTGGTGGCCAACAACAACAACTCCGCGACCACTCCTGCCGTGACCGAGCCTGCGGCCAGACAAAGTGAAATCGAACCGGAGGTACCCGAGCTTATGCCTGCGGCACCGAGAAGTTCCAACTTCGACGTGTCAAAATTCACAAAGAGCTTTCGTACTTCCTTTTGCGGTACTGAAGACCCTTCGTTGGCGATCGATTGGCTGGAGGAGTTAGAGGACGGTTCGAGCTTCTGGGTGTCGATGAGTCCAAGAAAGTCGCATGCGCTCAACTTCTACTCCGATTGAACGCGCACGACTGGTGGGCCGTGCAAAAGCGAGCAATCAGACGCGGCGACGAGACAGCGACAATATCTTGGGCCACCTTCCGAGAGGCGTTCGAGATCGAGTACCTTCCCGATGCTATTCGACAGGAGAAGGAGAATGAATTTATGCAGCTAAGGCAAGAGAATATGA
This sequence comes from Iris pallida, assembly GCA_029216955.1. NCBI lineage: Eukaryota > Viridiplantae > Streptophyta > Magnoliopsida > Asparagales > Iridaceae > Iris > Iris pallida. The sequence goes on along the minus strand of JANAVB010034617.1, from coordinate 534,711 downwards.
CGGTGCGGCAGTATGCAGCAGAGTTCAACAAGTTAGCCAAGTTTGCTGGACAATACCTGCCTTCCCTGGCGAGTCGTGCACGGCGGTTCGAAGTGAGCCTACGACCATCTATCGCCGCCCATGTGTCTGTTCCCAAATACCAAACGATGGGGGAGTCTCTCAACCACGCCCTCCGCCTTGAAAGCCAATATCCTCCAAGTGCTGCCGGCGCTGTGCATACCTACAATCACAAACGCCCTAGCCACGCAGGAGGGAACAACGTGACCAAGCGTCCGAACAATAGGCCCCAAAGCGGATATCAAGGGCCTAACCCAAGGCCTCGCTGCAAACGATGTCATAATATCGGTCACACGACCGGCGATTGCCAGGTGCCAGAGGGTGGATGCTGGCACTGTGGCAAGATAGGCCACATGCGTACGGAGTGTCCAACCAGATGGCCGAACCCAACGGTGCCCCAACAACGTCGTCCAATGGCGCCCCAGCAGCACCGTCCAGGAAATCAAGTCCCAGCGCCTCGAGCCCATCAACCTGCACCGCAAAATGGCCAAGACCGTCGCCCCAATGCCCAGGGCCGCGTCTATGCCATGACTCGAGATGAAGTGCTTGCGTCAGATACGGTCGTGACAGGTATACTTAGTTTCAATAATGTGCCTGCTCGTGTACTATTTGATTCAGGTGCTTCGCATAGTTTTATAGCGGCGGACTTTGTCGCCGAGCACAAATTTTCGTTAGTATCATTAGACCTCGACCTTAGCGTGAGCACACCTTCGGGCACACCTATACTCACTAATTCAGCTTGCACCGACGGGATTATCTGTATCGGCGGTCAAAAGATCGGTCTGGACGTGATGGTCCTAGACATGAATGACTTCGATATCATTCTGGGAATGGATTGGCTCAGGCCGTGCAACGCAACCATAGACTGTGCCAGGAAGACGGTCACTTTCCGTATACCAGGAGTGCCTGAATTCTGCTTTTCGTGTGGTGAGGCGTCGTCGACCTGCATGTTGATCTCGGCAATCTCTGCTCGGAGGATGCTGCATTCTGGGTGCGAAGGCTATTTGGCGTCCGTCCGAGACATGCGACAGGATGGTGCAAACGTAGGTCAGACCGACGTTGTGGCAGAATTCCCCGATGTGTTTCCGGACGAGCTACCCGGCATACCCCCCGACCGAGAGATCGAGTTCAGCATCGATACATTTCCTGATACTCGACCGATTTGTAAGGCCCCGTACAGAATGGCTCCTGCTGAACTGAAGGAACTCAAGGTCCAGCTACAAGAGTTACTCGATAGAGGGTTTATTCGGCCTAGTGTTTCACCGTGGGGAGCGCCCGTATTGTTCATGAAGAAGAAGGATGGGTCTATGCGTCTGTGCGTCGATTACCGAGAGCTGAATAAGGCCACCATCCGGAACAAGTACCCATTGCCCCGCATAGACGACCTATTCGATCAACTGCAAGGCGCCTCGGTATTTTCGAAGATTGATCTCCGCTCGGGCTATCATCAACTCAAGATTAAGTCAGACGACGTGCAAAAGTCAGCCTTTCGCACCCGTTACGGCCACTACGAGTTCCTGGTGATGCCCTTCGGCCTGACGAACGCCCCTGCCGCCTTTATGGATCTGATGAATCGGGTATTTCGACCCTTCCTTGATAAATTTGTGGTAGTCTTTATTGATGATATTCTCGTCTACTCGAAAGACAGGGCGCAGCATGCAGAACATCTACGGGCCGTGCTCCAGACACTTCGAGAACATGAGTTGTATGCAAAGCAGAGTAAGTGCGAATTTTGGCTCAGCAGCGTATCCTTTCTGGGACACATCATTTCGTCCGAAGGTATTGCAGTCGATCCGAAGAAGGTGGAAGCCGTTGCTGATTGGAGGCGGCCTGCGTCTGCTAGTGAGATTCGAAGCTTTCTTGGTTTGGCGGGATACTATCGACGCTTCGTGAAAGACTTTGCGAAGATTGCATCGCCATTGACTCGCCTCACTCAAAAGGGAGTCGCGTATGAGTGGTCGGATGACTGTGAAGCTTCATTCCAGAAGCTAAAACGGCGATTGATTTCGGCACCTATACTCGCGCTTCCGGATGGGCCAGAGGGTTTTCAGATATTCAGCGATGCTTCAGGCCAGGGCTTGGGATGTGTGCTCATGCAGCGGAACAAGGTGATATCCTTCGCCTCGAGACAATTGAAGCCGCACGAGAAGAACTATCCTACGCACGACTTGGAGTTAGCGGCAATTGTGTTCGCGTTGAAATTGTGGCGTCACTATCTATATGGTGTGGCGTGCGCGATCTATACTGACCACAAGAGCCTCAAGTATCTCTTCACTCAGAAGGAGTTGAACTTGCGACAGCGGCGCTGGCTCGAACTGATTAAAGACTATGACTTGACGATCGACTACACTCCGGGCAAGGGAAATGTGGTGGCGGACGCTCTGAGTCGGAAATATCTTGCCTCGCTCTCCATCAACCGCAGACTACTACGAGATTTAGAAGAAATGGGCATCGATCTCCGGGTTCGATTCAGGGATATACGGTTGGCGCAGCTGCAGTTAGAGCCAAGTTTGCTGGAAAAGATCAAGATCGCTCAGAAGGATGATCCGTACCTGAAGAAAATGCGCAAGCGAATTTCAACAGGTAGTGCGACCGACTTTGCGGAAGACAACACCGGCGTGCTGAGAATGAATGGCCGACTATGCGTTCCGGATGATAAAGAACTACGAAAGGAGATAATGTCGGAGGCCCATTATACGAAATATACATTGCATCCAGGCAGTACCAAGATGTATAAGGACCTTCGCACGACCTTCTGGTGGCACGGTATGAAGAGAGATGTGGCGCTCTTCGTGTCGCAATGCATGGCCTGTCAGCAGGTGAAAGCTGAACATCAACGACCGGGCGGGGAGATGCAGAACCTTGCCATTCCAGAATGGAAATGGGATCATGTCACGATGGACTTTATTGTTGGCCTGCCGAAGACACCACGGGGGAGCGACGCTATCTGGGTCATCGTCGATCGACTAACCAAGTCAGCGCACTTCATTGCCATTAAAGTTACTTGGAGCGTTGATCGCCTGGCACAGATCTATCTTGACGAGATAGTACGGCTGCACGGAGTTCCAGTATCCATCGTCTCTGATCGGGATTCACGGTTCATGTCGCGATTCTGGAGTAGCCTTCAGTCGGCGCTGGGTACCAAGTTGCAGTTCAGCTCAGCTTACCATCCTCAGACCGACGGCCAAACGGAGCGCGTTAATCAGATTCTCGAAGACATGCTACGGCTCTGCGCAATTGACTTCAAATCAAGCTGGGACGTCCACCTACCGTTGGCGGAATTTGCATATAACAATAGCTATCAGTCCAGCATCCAAATGGCGTCGTATGAAGCTTTGTACGGCCGGAAGTGCAGATCGCCCATTTGCTGGGATGAAGTCGGGGAACGGCAGATACTCGGCCCGGAGCTGGTGGAACAGACTGTAGAGAAGGTCAAGCTCATTCGGGAAAGACTGAAGATTGCACAAAGTCGGCAAAAGAGCTACGCCGATACCCATCGAAGACCGCTTGAGTTCCAGGTGGGCGACCATGTGTTCCTGAAGGTGTCGCCTATGCGAGGAGTTACACGGTTCGGCGTGAAGGGGAAGCTGAGTCCGAGATTTGTTGGGCCGTTCGAAATACTTGAGCGGGTCGCCCCAGTAGCCTATAGGATTGCCCTACCGCCGGCGCTTGAAGGTGTCCACAATGTCTTCCACGTCTCCCAACTGCGGAAGTACGTGCACGACCCTAGCCACGTGGTAGACTTTGGCCAGCTAGAGTTGAAGTCTGACTTATCCTACGTTGAAGCGCCTGTTCAAATCTTGGAACGCAAGGATAAGCTATTGCGGAATCGGACGATCCCTCTCGTTCGCGTACTCTGGAAGAACCATGCGGCGGAAGAGTCGACATGGGAACTTGAGTCGGAGATGAGGGAAAGGTTTCCTTCATTATTTTCATAGAGGTAGGTTCTGTTCTTAAGTTTCGAGGATGAAACTTTTTTTTAGTTGGTTATGGTGTAGTGCCCCGTCCCTACATCGTGCCCCGTTGCCCGTCCACGGGGTGCGCGAGAAAGGAACACTGTCGCTATCGACTCGGTCGGGACCGATAGGTCGGGAACGATCGAATCGATCGAACGGGAACGGTTGAATTAAGATCCATTCCACGTTATGGAATGGCTTCTTCGGAACCAAGTCCCATATTCAGCGGGTTGCGTCTCGAGGATTGACTTTGCGGCTGAGTCGGGAGAGACCTCCCGTTGCTCTGCTTTTCACGCCGCTTGCGTTGGTTTTGGCTTTGGTTTTCCGAATGCGTTTTCGTGAATGTTTTCGATGGTTTTCATGGTTTACATTTCGAGCTCGCATTTCCTATCGAACTCTTGCATAAATACAGTGTTCTAATCGGTTGCTTGTGCGATTTCAGGTGATCGCGTAGGCGACGTCTAGCGCAGCCAACAAGTCCCTCGCCTCAAGTAAAAGCTCAAGGTGAGTGGCTGACCTCCTTCGTCTCGACCCTCTATTTCAAAACTGAGAACTCGGGTAATGATATCTAAGTTGAATGAAGTGCTTACAGAATACAAGTCTTGTATGTTAGAAGTGGAAAAGAATGATGTTGTGTTGAAAAGAGATAGAATTATTCTAGGCCTCAAGACGAACAAGTAAATGAATTGATTACATAACAAGCCCCAACGGTATCTTAAATACACCATGTTAACCTATCATGGTCATGGACAACTTGTCGACAAGGTGATGGTTTCTTCGAGCGGCAACCCGGGGCCACGGGACCGACTCGGCCTAGGAAGAAACAAGTTATAGCCGAGCTGGGTAATACGCAATCGGTAAGACGGGGACTTGCATCGGGGCTCGCTACTTGCGTTGCAAGGGTCCCATATTGCCAGGCTATGTCCAAGATGGCTAGTTAATGCCAGTGACCTCCATATCAAACACTTGATATAAATTGAAATCAACTAACAAGGAAAGTGATGGTAAGTCTTTATGTCGCACGGTGCGCTCTGCCGAAGGAAATCTTGGTATAACTTAATGCTTCTATGAAAACATCTAGGATGGCTAGAAAGACCACTCAAACAAGTTATACCTAAATTCTTGAACCAAATGAGAGCCTGGAAATTAATTAGCCACTCGCCAGTACATGTTGATTGTACTGATCCTCGCTCTCCATACAGGTGCGATAGATCTGGAAGGGCGTGCTACGTGAAAAGAAGCAACGCTCGTGTGTTTTGAAGCTTCGTCCGTGCATTGAAGCTTGGATCAACCCTTTTGAAGACTCCGCTGTTGAAGATCGAAGACAGATGGAGCGCCTTCCCACGATCCCAGGTGGTTTGTAATTTTGGTTTTATAATCAAGGGATGAACGTATGGAATGGCTATCTCGTCGACGTTCAGTTTGTAATGGAGTCAGTTGTAAAAAGCCCGCGCGGCGCCTTTGTATCGAGTCTGTAAATGATGTTCATTATCAATAAAGCTTATGTTTCTTGCTCTATAATGTGTGTTCAATTTACTCTGCGTATTCTCTTGTTGTAGTGTTTCGGATAACCTTATGACTATGCCTTGTGCAAGCGCAACTCAGGCTTGCACGGCATCACGCCCGGGGGACGTCTATCGATTCTATTGAATCGGGGCATGACAACCCAGAGCACCAGAGTACCTTAGTGGGTTTTCTATTTTATTCTCCCACTAGTTATGTACATTATTCTTTTGTGGCGTTTAGCCTCCGAGCACGTATTTAGCTCGTGTTTTGGACTTGACATTTAGCCTACGGGCCAGAACATGATTTGCGTATTCTAGACTATAGCTAGAGCTTATCATGTATGACTATTACTCTTGCTAGTCTTCACTCTGTATTAATAGCTTAATGATCATTGATATATGATAGTTTGGGACGCTTTACTATTTTATATTCTAGTTGATCTTACTTCTTGTACATTATTTATTTGCCTGTGATTGAGATACCTAGGATTGCTTGACCTAGGATCGACTGTTGGCTTGTAGTAGTAACCCCCATCTATACAGCTTATACGTTATTTCGGAGTACTGGAGTACTTTGGTATACGTAGCTGGCCTGGTCCCTCCCTACTTGCCAGTATTCTGGTTCTGGGGCGTGACAAATAAGTTGAAAAATATGGAATAAGATGTTCGATGTTACAATACAACAAAATTGAATGGGAAATGAAACGATGCATGAAGTGCAATGGGTTGTGAATATTGGTTGCACCAATATGGAAACTTAAATAATGCGTTGCAGGAAGTGCAACGAGTTGATTGTGAATGTGCGTTGCAATGAAAGTGATAAGTCAATATCGAATGTGTTGAACGGATTTGAGCATTGACTTTGAATGTCAGGAGTAAATTGTTGCACGAGGTGCAACAAATGTCAAAAATAAATCGTTGCACGAGGTGCAATGAATGTCAGAAATAAGTCGTTGCACAATGTACAATGCGTGTCGGGAGTAAATTGTTGCACGTGGTGCAATGCATGTCAAAGTAATCGCTGCATGGAGTGCAATGATATTAGAAATAAATCGTTGCACGAGATGCAATGAAAGGAACTGAAATCATAAATCGATAGAAAAAATCGTTCAGTTGTACACCGAACTTGTGTTGGCAAATGAAAACATTGGCCGAGATGTGTCAGATTTTGATTTAATCAAAGTTACGGTTGTGATCAAGCACGATCACTGCGAAAATCATGAGTTGGAAGAGATTGTTGGTTCATACCGAGTATGATACGACGAAAATAGCTTGATTCCGAGTGTTATATGCCATACCACATGTGCAATGAATGGCTCGATTCAGAGTGGTATATGCTATACCACTTGTGCGATGGATTCTATCGACGCGATGTAAGAGTTGCGAAAGTTTTAACCGCAACGAACGGGGGAGTACCGGGACTCGATTATAAATTTGTATGAGAGTATCTTGATGCAAGTGTTCTTCGATAATCAGTTTGAAATGATAGGACAGGTACTCGTATCAATGAATGATACATCGGACAAAAATTTATAAGTCAGTCGAACGATCGAGAGTAGCAAAACGATTATGCCTTGAAGCAATAATCAAATCGACGGGAAAGGAAAACTTGAACTTACAAACGAGTTGCACGACTTTCGATCTCGATGAAAATATTGGGCAATACAAATTATACTTATCGCACGACTTGCGATCTCGATAGAAATGTTAGCCGATGCAAGTGTAATCGAATCGCACGACTTGCGATTTTGATGAAAACATTGGTTGATTCGGATAGCCGCGCCTAAGAAAGATAGTAGGTTATGTCGAGACGAGACTCACTGTGAGCACGATGAAATCATATGAAACTTAGAGGGCACGATTGTATGACTCGAGGGCACGACGTCGGAAAATCGGTAACTTGGTTACGCGATCGAAGTACAACGGAATGCAACGAACCGAGAAACGATTCAAGACATACAGAAATGTTTGTGGAGAACCTAGATGTATGCAATGCAAGTTGTCGACGTTAAAATAGAATCAAAGTTGACCATCGTTTTATCGTAATTGATACGACCTATCGGAATCGACACGCAAGAAAATGTAAGCACGATGTGAGAATACAAAATGGAGTGTGCCTTGTGCTATCAAAATTTTGTAAATAGCAATACGAGAATGAACGAACTGGTTGATCATGAACTTTGTGATTGATCAAGATGAGGCTATAAGTCATCGACGATTGATCGATGCGTATAGCATCTCGTGTGCCGACCGCAAATAGATAGACTCGAACTAAATGCAAGTAGTTGCTTCATAAATTATGGAATCATCGACGGTAGTGTATGACTTTACTCGGAGGATAGTTACGCCGATTGAAATAGTTTTGTCCTAAATTGGGTAGTAGCATAGAAATCGTCGGAACATGATTTGGCTCCGAAATAAGATATAGCATAGTTCGTAGTAAACTGTCCTTCGTTAATGATCCATAATTATCGAGCGTAGCTTCGGGACAGCTGACCCTAGAAGACTTGACCGTCAAATCAAATTGAATGTTGCAAACCGTAAGATGGCCCATACAATATCGCATATAAAATTCTGTCAGTAATAAGTATAATGTGTGCATGTTGACGATAAATCTAGGCGACCGAATGAATGTTTCGAGAAATTAACGAAACGGCTTCGGTCGAGATACTTGAATGATTATGTTAGCACATGATCAAATAGAAAGTCATAAACGAACTTAGCGATACGAATAGGCGATTGCGAGAAACGTGCTATGCACGAGAGCGAACGATAAGTGAAGAACTTACGAGTTGTGTTGTTGGATATGGATTCATCTTGCAATTGAGCTTGCATGAATCGAACTTATATTCAGTGTTACTAGACGGATAAGTTGAGAATTTGGCTAGTGAATTCCTACTCGTTAGGAAATCGGACGTAAGATGCATCGTAGAGACTTTGAGTCAAAGCGATTGTTGCCTTGACCACCGTCGCCTCGATGTAAACTTTTGTGTTGGATAGATTGTGGCCTTTGTGCAATGTCGATTTAAAAGTTGCGTCGGAAGAATTTAAGCATGGTGTCTAAGTAACCTAACGGACGTAGTCCTGAATGTTGATACATTTTCAAGTCAACAAAGGAAATCGTATCGAGATGAGTTGCATAGCCAGACTTCGGAAATAGTTGGATAGCAATTTCGAATGCAAGGCGTTGCGGAGGATCATTACGATCGAATGTGCGACGGCTCGACGCGACGCATAGAATTGATAGTCCATACAAAACATACGAAATGAGAAATGCGATTTTGAATTGCGTCGCATGCAGTGACTTTATTGAATGAATCACGTATGTATCGAATATACGTATGCGATAAAATTTCGAGAACAGTTGCTAAAGATAAGTCCGATAGAGAGTATGAGATGGCAAGCATAGGATTGAAATTACCTGTCAGCTTTGTTCCAATTTTCTACCACTGGACTTGGTCGAAATACATATATCTTCGGGACGCCTTGAATATATGTACGGATCCAAATCGAGTTGTATACAAAATTCAAATTGAGCTGCAGAAAAGACTGAAAGTTAATGAAATCTTGTAAGATAGTATGAAACTGAACAACTTGGTGGGATGAGATCGTTAAACGATCTATAAAACACTTAATCGGAGTGTTGGTTTTGGTTCGAGGACGAACCTTATTTTGAGTGTTATATTCTGTAATGTCCCGCTCCGTATGGCGCATTTCGCTGAGACGTTGACTCAAGGAGTCGCGTTGAACGAATGAAATGTATCAATATGAATCGATACGAGAGTTACGTTGTCTCGAGCAATGCATCGAACTAAGTCGATGCGAAGAGTTACATTGTCCCAAAGAATGCATCGAGTTGAATCGATATGAAGCGCTGTATTGCCTCGAAGGATAAGTGCGTTGAATCGGCTCGAAGATTCTAAGAAATCGAATCGACCCAAGACGCAAGTCCAAATCGATGCAAGTATTGATTTTAGTTGGTTTTATGTGCAGGCTATCCATTTACGCTAAAATGTTAGAGGTCGACATTTTTCCTCATTCGCAACGGGTCCGCAAAATCCAAATCACCGCCTCGCAACGGGTTGGGACTTGGACATGGTAGGCCAAAATCGATCGAGTAGTTCAATAAAATAAGAAGTGCTCAAATGGCTAAGTCAGAAGATTTGGTCGTGCAATAAAGATATGAAATCGAGTCGCATCGGCTCGACAAACAATAAGGCATATCGGTTTAAGGTAGGAGGATTGATTCTTCTTTTTACTCCTTCATGTCTAAGTAAGAATGTATTATTGTATGCTAAGTTAACCTATCGATGCCACAGGCGTAGTCCGATCGGAAGATAAATCATAGTGTGTGTCGAACACTAGTTAGAACAATTTAAATAAAACGTGCATCAAATGCACGAGTCGCTATGGAACATTGAATATCGCAAATGCGAGCGCCCTGGTGCGCAAGCCACAAGAACATAGGATAACTGTATTCGGCGAGGGCCTTTGTGCATAAGCCATTCCGTGCCTTCGCGCACAAGTTAGAAAGGCTAGCACATTGAAAGACAATATAGGCGAGCGCCCTAGCGTGCAAGCCATGAACATTTAACATTAACATTAAGGCTAAGAATATGGAATTATGACATCGAGGCGTACATTACATGCACGACTTGAAGAAATAAGAACAATCGTGTCAAAGCGTGCCTACGTGCACAAGAATCATAAAAGATGGCCTCGTTATAAAGAGAACAGTTGTGACATGTAGGTGATAGAACTGTCACATGTGGCATGATGGCTCAAAAAGTGTTCGGGACCTTCGGGCCATTCGGTTGACGAACATTGAGTTGAGGCATGATGCCATTGAATATTGAAACGAAGTATGGAATGTGAGAACATAGAAAGTTAATAGAAAAAATACGAGATGGTAAAGTCAGAGTCTCGGACTCATGACTATGTTTGGTTGTTTGAATAATAGTGCGTTGCATGGTCGAATGGATTTGAGGAAATAATGAGATAATCTTCCGTGCACGGGAACGTTCCCTTCGAACGAGTGCGTCGGAGCACCGGGACCGTTCGGCCTATGAGGGATATAATCTTTGATGGGCGCACATCTGTAAGACGATTAGCAACCGGTTATAGATATAAAAAGCCACAAATGATGGTATGAGATGGTATGTCTTCGGTTGTTTGGGATAGCAATCCAACTCGTGAAGCGCCAGGCTACCCAATTCGAGAAAGAAAAGAAAGAGAGAAAAGAAAACGAGAAACACCTTTAGTCCATTCTGGCACGGATACGTCAATAACCTTCATATAGTTAAGGAACGATGGGTTAAAAGTGCAGGCACGTATGTATCATGTACGCAAAGATCCTATACGGAGCACTTATAATATGACAGGGAAGAATTGAGACGTATTCACGTTACGTCGGTGCAAGGGCAAGTACGTTGCTGTTGGTAAGAAGTCGTGCCACGTAACAAACACGAGATTGCTTGCCTGCTTGTCTATTCAATTCGAATAACATGCTTGCCATGATAACATGCTTTACCACATTCGTATATGCCATGAAATCGATCCTAAGGAGAATATAACAAGATCATAAGCTAAGTTGCATGATTCAACATAAATACTAAATGTCGGTTTAGAAAGTGGGTCTTTTCATCAGTGCATGCGAGGACGAACGTACTGATCCCCCCACCAGCTTTCATACAGGGTGCAGAGAATGGATTGATCGCGCAGGAGGCATGGAATGCCATAGCATTTTGAAGCGTGCGATCGCATTGACGCTCGAACTTGCAACAGGATTGATGCGACCGAGATATAGAAGGCATGATGTATGGAACGGTGAAATCCTTTGTAGGCAAGAGAGAACTTGAGTATTGTAGCCAATCTGGCAAATTCAGTTGGGCTATTGAAAGCCTTTGTAATCTCAGTTCATTATCAATAAAAAGAATTGTTTCGTATACTCTGTTTTCTTTCGTTTGCTAATATCAAATCAAAGATAACCATTTTGAGAACTAGTCATCTTGCCTTGCACGAGCGCAACTCCAGGCTCGTGCGTCATCATGTCCCATGCGAGGACGATGATTCGGGTGATTCCGGGTCGAGATGTGACACTTATTATCTAGAACTATCTCATCAAGACTGACCTTTTGACCACCTATACAGATGTTTCCTTCTCCGCAGACTAAATTTGCAAGTAGTGGCGCGCCCGATGGTACATTAATTCTAAGATCGAGGCCCAGAGGTGTCTCGGGAAATTTGTGCTCGACGTTAAAGTCCGTCGATATAAAGCTATGCATAGCACCTGAATCAAACAGTACACGAGCAGGTTTGTTATTGAAATGCAGTATACCTGTCACGACTGTGTCGGATGCGAATGCTTCGTCTCGAGTCATGGCATAGATGTGGCCCTGGGCATTGGGGCGACGGTCTTGGCCATTTTGTTGTGCAGTCTGTGGAGTCTGAGGTGCTTGGCCCCGGTTTTGATGTTTGTGGTGCTGTTGCGGCGGCTGATGGTTCGACCCACCTTCAGGGAAGTTGCGTGCGACGTGTCCTACTCGACCGCACCCGAAACATGCTCTACTTTTCATTAAGCATTCGTTAACTGCATGCCCCACCTTGTGGCAGAAATTGCAGACTACCCGATCCTTTCCTTGGTTGCCGCCTCCGTTGTCGTAGTTTTGACGCTTATGTGCATTGTTGCCTCCTGCATTACTATGATGTATGTTATTGAAATAAACAACGCCAGTAGTCGCAGGAGGATACTGCGGCTCTAGACGGAGGGCGTGATTGAGTGACTCGCCCATAGTCTCGTATTTAGACACCGAAACATGGACGGCGAGAAAGGGACGCAGGCCCACTTCGAATCGTCGAGCGCGACTTACAGTGGCAGGCAGGTGCACTCCAGCAAATTTGACCAGCGGTAGCAGTGAGGCCGTTGGCACAACGCCCGTTCATGTCATAGGATGAAATGTTTCAGCAGCAGGGACCGCCGATGCAGCAGCAACAACAAAGACCACCCCAACATCACCAAGGCAGGGGCCAGCAGCAACACCAGGCTAGGCCGCAGCATGGGAACCAACAAGGAGGCCGAGGGTAGGCATTTAATCTATCTTTGGAAGAGGCATTGGCATCGGAAGATGTTGTGGCAGGTAACATTCTCGTGCCCCATATCCCGCAGTTGCATTGTTTGATTCAGGAGCATCACACTCATTTATATCTGCACAATTTGTGACACGACTAGGAATAGAATTCGAGGCATTACCAGGGAGGTTGAATATACTCACTGGTAATGGGCTCGTAGGAGTTAATAGAGTTATTCTAGCGTGTAGAGTTGTAGTGTGCGGGCATTCCTTACCCGCCAGATTAATAGAATTTTCTGTTGGAAATTTCGACGTTATCTTAGGCAGGACTGGCTGAAAGACAGTCATGCGACAATAGATTATCGTAGAGGGAGTGTATCTTTTAATATCCAAGGCATGGAGCAGTTCACCTTAGTCAGGTCAGAGGCAACTCAACAAGAAGAAGGATTAGTAGCGGCAATGGAAGAAGTTCAAGTTCCGAAGGTAGTTGAAGAGTTTCTGGATGTATTTCCCGAAGAACTTCCATGTCTACCACCGGTTAGGGATATTGAGTTCAGTATAGAATTTACACCTGGAACTAAACCGATATCAGATCGAGTTTACAGAATGGCGGATTCAGAGCAGGCCAAGGTGTATCAACATATAGAGGAACTGAAGGAAAAGAAGTTCATTTGGGTTAACAAATCACCGTAGGCAGCACCAGTGGTACTTGTAGGAAAGAAGGATGGGTCATCAAGATTGTCCATTGACTACAGAAAGCTCAACGCGGCAACAGTAAAGAACAAGTACCCACTACCAAGGATCGACGACTTGTTTGATCTGTTGAGCAGAGCTCGGATTTTCTCCAAGATAGATCTTCGATCAGGGTATCATCAAGTGAGAGTTCGAAAAGAGGATATTCCTAAGACGGCATTCAGGTCCAAGTACGGGCATTACGAATTCTTAGTAATACCGTTTGGTTTGACAAATGCTCCAGCAATATTTATGGATTTGATGAACCGCATCTTTATGCCATACTTAGATCAATTTGTCGTCGTGTTCCTCGATGACATTTTTGTATACTCAGCTAGTGAAGAAGAGCATGAAGATCACCTCAGAAAAGTGTTACAGGTTCTGAGAGAGAACCAGTTGTACGCCAAGCTCAGTAAGTGTGAGTTTTGGATGGATCACATTTCATTCTTGGGACACATCATATCAGGGACTGGAGTAGCAGTGGATCCCAAGAAGGTAGAAGCAGTAGAGAGTTGACCAACACCTAAGACCGTAGCAGATGTACGGAGTTTCTTGGGATTGGCAGGATATTACAGAAGGTTCGTATCAGACTTTGCAAGACTCTCAGCACCCATGACCCGCTTGACACGAAAGGATGTGCCATTTTTCTGGTCGGCAGAGTGTCAGACATCATTTGAGAATTTGAAGCAGAAGTTGATCACGGCACCTATTCTTACATTACCGGTTGGACCCGGAGGTTTTACTGTATATTATGATGTGTCAGGAAAGGGACTTGGGTGTGTCCTAATACAACATGGGAAGGTGATAGCATATGCATCTAGACAACTTCGAGACCACGAGAAGAATTATCCAACTCATGACTTGGAGTTGGCGGCAGTAGTATTTGCTTTGAAGCTATGGAGGCATTACCTGTATGGTGATCGAGTGGACATGTACACAGACCACAAAAGTCTTAAGTACATCTTTACTCAGAAGGAATTGAACATGAGGCAGAGAAGATGGTCAGAATTGATCAAGGATTACGACGTGGAGCTTCAGTATCATCCAGGCAAGGCTAATATGGTAGCAGATGCTCTTAGCAGGAGAGGCGGTGCATTTATGTTGACATCACAAAAACATATCTTAGAAGATCTTCAAGAGATGGGCATCGAGGTTATACTTCCTAGTGATGTAGGAATTCTGGCAAGTCTACGAGTTCAATCCGACTTGATAGACAGGATCAAGGCAGCCCAGGCACGGGACCCAAGGATTCAGAAGCTTAGGATAGAATGTGAGTTAGGACTCAGGAAGGAGATGAAAATTCACGAAGATGGTACACTTAGATTTGGATCACGTCTATGTGTGCCTAGTGGAGATATCAGACAGGAGGTTATGACAGAAGTCCATAGTTCTCAGTATTCTATACATCCCGGAGGGACCCAAATGTACAAAGATATCAAGCAGCACTTCTGGTGGAACGGAATGAAGAGAGAGATAGCTAGATTCGTTTCTCGTTGCTTGATATGTCAGCAAGTGAAGGCAGAACAACAAAGGCCAGCTGGATTATTACAACCACTTCCTATCCCGGAATGGAAATGGAAGCATATCACAATGAACTTTGTAATCGGTTTACCGAGATCACCAAGTGGTAAGGATACAAAATGGATGTGGACAACCGGGGTCGGAGAGGCCGATATGGTCGGCACCATAATTATTTTTGAAGACTGTATTTTTGTGGTGGACACAGCAGGACACATGAGATTGGGTTTGGCCAGTCTTCTGTATTATTCACTAAAGATTTCAAAGGTAAAATATATTCATAATTCTATATTTATTATTATGTTTATTATCTTATAGTTATTTGCCAAAATATTGGTTTAATTTCTATTGTAGTGGCATGATCATGATCCTCCTGAGATACAAAGAACAACTTATGAATTTAGTTTCCATATGTTTTACATAAGACTAATTAAATACAGCAAGCTGACGAGATCCCATCTCACTAGGGCGAGAGAATTTCTTAGTGGCCTAGCGAGGGGACTTCTCAATGGGTTGGGTAGGGGATTTCTTAGTTGCCTGGCGAAGGGACATCTCGGGGGCTGGCCAGGGGACTTTTTAAAGGCTTGGCGAGTGGACTTTTCAGTGGACTGGCTATGGGACTTCTTAGTGGGCTGGAGTAACAAACTGGTTTGAAAGTTATGGTATGGATGTCAACTATTATACACAATTACTAACGACTCCATCAACACCAGTACCTCCTTCATAAGCTAATCCATTTAGTACACCACCAAGCGAGCATAATATTGTTAGATTTTGATCCATAGGAAAAGCTCCCGAAGAAGAAATAGGAAGAAATAGATCTCTTGTTGAAGAACTTCTGAATGCAGTAGCAAAATGGATATTTGTTGAAAAATAATGGAGAAGGGATATATGTTGGAAGAGAATGAAAGAAAAATTGATGTGGTAGTGTATATAGTGAATATGAACTAGATGTAGAAAAATGGTCGTTGAGAAATAGCCGTTGATATCTAGCCATTGGGAACATTACATAATTCTAACAAACAAATCAAACCAAACCAAACAAACTATAACTTTCAAACCAACCTAAACCAAACTACTAAAAAAACCCAAAACTAACCAAGTAAATTACCAAACTAACAAAAAAAAACCAAACTTAAAAAAAAAATCCAAAACCAAAGAAAACGAAAACCAAACCTAACAGAAAGAAAGAAAATAATAATAAAAATATTGCTCACTTTCCGCCCGATGCTCACTTTCCGCCCGACAGTTTGGCAGAAATTATGGTTATCCCAAAATCTGTGAACTTCTTTCGTTTTGGCCAATTTTATATAATTTTCTATCGCTACAACAATTTTTTTTTTACTTAAGAAGAGTAGATAATATTTTTTTAATTTTACTACTTGAGAAAAATGAAGTTTCTTAATTTTTTTATACTAAAAAGAACAAACAATAGTTTTCATTAATTTGTTTCCCTTTTATTCGTAATTATCTAAGTATCCATATTAAAATTAGTAAACAATTTTAATTATTGATACGTAATTATCTAAGTATCGATATTAAATTTAGTAAACAATTTTTATTATCTAAACATAGATAAGAATTTTTTTTGGAAAAAAAAAACTTTCATGATAAACCTTAATTTTTTATTATTATATAGTAGTATAGATTCGGATTTTCCAATATGCAGAAAGGCCCATGGGCTTTCATATCTGGCCGGCTTAGATTGTCTTTTTGCAAAGTTTAAACCGAACATCACTTGGTCTCCCCGCCATCCTCTTCAAAACAGTTGTCATTTGTCATATTAAACCAATCCCAACAGCTGTACCTACCTACATTCTTCTCCATTTGTTGTTTTTTTGCATCAATTAGAAGAGAAGAACAATGGGAAGGGCCGCCGGAGAAGATGCAGACAGCCCTCCCACTGTGTCGACGAGAGTGCCGGTCGAGGAGGACAACGTCGAGCCGAACCCGTCGTCGTCGAGGAGTCCCGGCGTGTCATCCGTGCTGCAGCGGTGGAAGAGGGAGAACTTTCTGGAGAAGAGCCTGCTGTCGCTGAGGGCTATGTGTCTGCTCTTCTCGCTCATCTCGCTCGGCATCATGGGGTCGAACAACCACGGCGACGGACGGAACTTCGCGGAGTACCAAGAGTACAGGTCAGTTGCCAGTCCGGTCCATACACGCACTAGGAGACACGGTCACACAGAAATTTTGGGCTATTTTGTGTCGGACACGTTTCAGACGTGTCTTCGACCTGACCTTGACACTGCAAAATATATCATGACACACGCGAAAGTAGACGTTGCGGTGTCCGTGTTGTCACCGTGTTTTGTCGTATTTGTGTCCATCCAATTGATATAACATGTACATTTGGTATGTTGTAGGTATTGTCTAGGCATTGCAATCTTGGCTTTCCTATACACTGTGGCTCAGGTTGCGTACCAAGTTTACAGGCTCAACAATGGGAAAGAGCTTTTGTCGAAACGGACTTTGGGGATACTCGACTTTGCCGGCGATCAGGTGAATCATTTTTGTGTTAGGTTATTTCTAAGGTTGCTAGATTTCAAATGGCATTGTGAATTTTGTTGAGAATCAAAAACTTCCTATAAGTGTTCCGATACCGTGTCTGAGACGTTGTCGCAGCGGCAACTTAGGCAAACTTATCTGAAATAACCAACTTCCATCTAACGAACATCAAACACAGATAAAGACAAATATATGGCGATGACTAGGTCACATGGACAAATTCCAATCTATATAACTAAGATAAAATTATAAGATTGACAAAAAATAATGTTGAACCCTTTGTCCTAATAGGTTCAATCCCCTCACACACTCAAGAAAAAAACGACATAGAGTACTATGAAATCGTTTACCAACCCGTAGCAATTTTTCTAACCGAAATTGACAACTCCTCGATTAGATCTCCTCTTTTTGTCTTATATGGTGAAGTCCTACGAGCAAAGTACAGATTTTGTCTTAGATATCTTATGGACAAGCACTCCAAAATTTTCAACTTTGTACCTCCACCCTCACCAATATGTAAAAGATGAGAAAATTTTATTTTAAGTTCCTAAATATATAGGAAACCCTTAAATAAGAATAATACTACATCTAAAATACCACAACATCAATTATTGGCAAATAAATATAATCAAATTAAATATTCAATCAGATTTGTTCTCCACAAATATGTGGCTATCAAATTCGAACTGGACTCCAACATTTATCGGTGGTGATGATATGCACTCATGGACATGGGATATATGTAAGGGTTATAACTGAGTTCAATATGAAAACGATCAATCGATACTATAAGCATAGGCTGCAGGGGCGGATCCAGAAATTATTACTGGAGTGGGCTACCAAAAATTTGGAGGGGCTAGAAGTGGACTAATCCATATAAAAAATCAAAAAAAAAAGGTGAAAAAAAGTAAAAAGAAAATTTTGGGGTGGGCTCCAGCCCACCCCATGCAACACATAGATCCGCCCCTGATAGGCTGGATGTGTATGAATGGTTTTTTTTTTTTTTTTCTATTTATAAAAGAAAATAGATCCTGTGGTGGCAGGTGGAGCTTGCTTTTGGTTACAAAAAAAATGACCAAAGCTCTTTTTTCATGAGAAGTAATAGAGTGCAATGCACTGCATGTCGCATTTATACGAGGGGGACGGAATTGGCACAGAAAAAGCTGGAACATCAGATCCGTTCCCCCAAAATTCAAATCACATCTTTATTCTCACCACTATTTGATGTTCAATTATATTTTGGGTAAAGTGCATTTAAATTCTCCTTAGATGTTACGAAAATGCAATTAAAGATTTTCTGATTTAAAAAGTCCAAAAGGTTATAAAAATGCTCACATCATCCCCTAATCTAACTTTTCTGTTAACGGATGTTAAAACGGGGTTGTGTTGACCATTTTACCCCTGGATATAATTCGCCATTGTAATTTGCCACTTGATTCTCTACACTTACTAATAAAATCCAAAGTTATTTACTGTAGTAAAAATTTGGACGTTTAAATACTATAGTCAGAAATTTTATATTTCTATAAAGTTATTATTTAAAATTATTTTGTCATAAATTATTTTTTAGGCTTAATTGCTAATTGCTACCCTCAACTATCACACTTTTTCAAGTTGATACCCTAAACTTTTTTTCGTAACAGATTGATACCTCAACTATTTTTTTTTTCAACTTAATACCTAACATTTTAAAAAACCCCAAAATACCCTTATCCCTTCCCTCCCTCCACCCCCTCCCCCACTCCGGCCACCCCCCCTGCTAGCTCCGGCCAACGTCGACCCTCTCCGCCGCCTGTTCCCGCGCCCCTCCAGCGCACGCGGCCACCCGCGCCCCTGGTCCAGCGACCACGCCCCTCCGCGGATCCCCCGACCGCCCTCCGGCCAGCGCCGCGCCGACCCAGCGCGCCCCCTCGCGCACACGGCCGACCGGCCTCCCGCCGACCGGGCCACCTGAAGCGAGCAGGGGGGGTTGGGGGGGGGGAGCTGCAGCCGTAGCTAGCAGAGGGGGGGGGGGGGGGCGAAGCGAGCACGGGGGAGGGGGGTTAGGGGTAGGGGCATTTTTGTCCAAAATAATGTCTGGGTATCAAGTTGTTACAAAAAAAAGTTTAGGGTATCAACTTGAAAAAGTGTGATAGTTGAGGGTAGCAATTAGCAATTAAGCCTATTTTTTATTTAACAAATATATAAATATTTTTGGGGAAAACAAAACTGATAAATACAAAAAAAATTAATTCTTAAAAATAGAAATGATGAAAAACTGGAAAAAAAATACCAAATAAAAAACAAAAAATACTATTAAAATATGGAAAAAATAAAAAATAGACAAAATATTCAAAAAAACCAAAAAATAAGGATAAATCTTAAACAATGAAAAAAGACAAAAAGAAAAACTATACAAATTTGAAAAAACAAAAAATATTTAAGAAATAAAAAAAATTACCAAAAAAAAAATAAAAGTCACTCTTAAAAAACTAGAAAAGATTATTAAAAAGATGAAAAAAATATGAAATAAGAACTAAAAAAATGGAAACAAAAAATAAAATATTAAAAAGACAAGAAAACTAAACAAAAAGCAAAAAAGAATTTACTCGGACAAAAAGTTGACTGGGACAAAAAAATAACCTCCCGTTCTTAAAAAGATAGAATTCTCATGCTTAACATCATTTTCGAAAATAAATGTTTATAATCTAAATAGTTGGTTTTCATCTTAAATTTTTTCTGGAAAAAAAATCTTTTAACAAATGTCCGGTTAGTCCTGAACTATCCATCCATTTAACTTAGGACATGTTTGGTAAACCGTATTGGAGCTAGATAACTGTAACTAATATTATATTATTTAATATTTTATAATAATTATAATCTTAATTAATAATTATAATCTTAGTTAATAATTTATTAATTACAATTTTATTATAATATTAATTAATAATAATTTAATCATAATTATAATTATAATTAATAATTTATATATTATAATAATTTTAATTAGTAATTTAGTAATCATCATTATAGTCTTACTTAATAATTTATTAGTCATGACTATTATCGTAATTATTTATTTATTAATTCTAACTGAAATTGTAAATCTTGGTACAAATTTATTTTCATCACATGTATTCCTTAAACAAATAACTTAAATATTACTAAACGTGTCAAAAATTCAAAAATAAATTGCAAAACATGTATGTCGAAACATGGTCCGGGTTCAGTGGCTGCTACCGCCGTTGTCGATTCTCTAGGAATAGGCTGTAAACCTTGGCCTCGGTGCTCCTTTAATTTTTTCATTAAATTTCACATTAGAATTTGATAGTGTTCTGAAAGTTTCTCATCCTCCCATAGTAGAAAATCATAAGAATTTGTTGAAAAATTTACACTCCCGTAGAATCATCTTCCAGGATTTATTGGTGTCAATAAAGTTTTCAATGGGCTAATTAATCCATAATAGCAATAAATTGTTCTTCCATAATTTCTATTTGGACGTCTTGAGAAAAAAAAGGAATAAGTAAAAAAAGCTTCAAACATTAAATGAGAGCAAATAAGTAAAAGAAGGGAATAAAAAAAAAATTTGAGATCTGTAGTTAAGAAAAGTTTCAATACATTAAATGAGAGCAAATAAGTAAAAAAAAAAAAAAAAGGAATATAAAAAATATATATATATTTTTTTTTTTTCTTCCAACCAACCGGTCAAAAAAGTAGAAAATATAAAGCTTAAGTTTTATGTTTCAAACAAACATTTTTATATATAGAGAATGAAAGAGAGCCAGCAGCCACAATGTAACCGTTAGCATTAGGGATATTTTGGGGAGTGCAAATTTTTTTATCCAAAATATGGACTCTAACGGCTAGTTCTAACGTCATTTTGACGGAAAGAGACATTCCGAGCAAAAAACAGTTTTGCGGGAGGTGCAAACTGCTTAAGTTTTCTAAAAGATCTTATTTTGCAAACGAGGCAAATCTAAGGAGGGTTTAAATGCACTTTACCCTTATATTTTCGAGAAACCAAATTAAACTTGGGCTTGGTTGCAATTTTGTGACTACATTTTGGTTTGTCTTGACCTAATTAGCCCATGAGAAGAAAACTTGTTATCCATTACATGGTGTTGTATTGCACGAATCCTGGGTAGGTGGGGGAACCATCTTGCCCCATTTTTCTTCCTCTTGGAAATGAAATTTTTTTTCTATTTATTTTCTTTGGCATCCAAGCACAAAAAAAATGACTTTTTTTTTTTTTAAATCTTGATTCTGCGAATCAAACGAGGACCTTAATGTTTTCACTTTCCATCACCAGTCCCAAGCCCATGAGAAGGAGTGTTAATTGTTATACACCTGAAATTTTCATGTACCTGAGATTCCATGGCTTGATAAGTGATCTATTCCAATTCATGTCATGGGCTTTGACCACTTAATATCAATGATATATATTCTAGTCTTCCGGGAAGGGAATTCACTAAACTGAGCTATTCTAATTTATTGCAAATTTAGTTCTAACGATCTAAAATAAATGGACAAATTAATATGCCTTTCTTGATATTCTATAAAACTCGACCCTCATCAGGAAGATATTCTTATGAATCATGATGCATAGAGTGTGCGTGTGCTCTCGTGTTTTTTCTGAATTTCTTTCAATTTTTATTACATAAAAATTTATATAGCGAAAGAAATTTTATGGAAATAGACGAAGAAGGAAGGACTTTGCAAATGTCCGAACCCACAAAATATTTTGCTAGTCGGACTGATAGAAATTTAAGCAAGTTCTAACATGCATTCAATTTTAGAACTTGTTTGAATTTTGCCAGTCCAACTGCCACAATATTTTGTGGGTTCAAATTTTTACAAAATCTTTCCTACGTCTATTTATATAAAAGTTTCTTTTTTGCCCAATAAAATTTTCTGTGTTCTTATTATAGTTAACTACCGGTTGGAAAACAAAAGAAATGCCATAGCTCAATCTCTAATTTTGGCAGCAAAATAATAATACGAAAAATTCTGCCAGTCCAAAAATTTGAACAGAAAAAATACACGTGTCAACACGTGATTGGATGAAAAAGAAAAAACGTACACCTAACTCCGGCCAATGGAAAACCAACACGTGGTGTTGATACACGTGTCGGTTTTCCTGCGGTCTGAGAAGAAGGGCTGATAATAATATTTCCATGTGTTTGTTATGTCTAACCGGAAGTACTTCTACAAATGTGCCACATAGGTCGTCGCGTACTTGCTGATGTCTGCATTATCAGCAGCAATACCGATCACCAACAGAATCCGAGAAGGAGCAGACAACTTGTTCACGGACTCGAGCTCAGCTTCCATTAGCATGGCGTTCTTCGCGTATGTATCCCTTGCTGTGTCCGCCCTGATATCAGGATACAAGCTTTGCACCCAAACTTACATATAAAGAGCAACTCTTTCATATTTTGTGTAATGTGTCACATTTTGAACCTTTTTTTTTATATTTTATTTACTCTGCAAGAATAACAAATATCTTGTTGAGATTATTGTATGTCATGGCATGTGGTGAGTTGACAATTTGATTAATAATTCGAGTACTAGTTTAATTAAAGATTATTTTCAGAGAGAGAGAGAGAGCATGATTGTGAAGATGAACAATGAGGTGGGACAATACCATTAATTAATATTGTAACTTAAAATTTAGTATTACTTAGAGTTGACTTGACCACAAGATAGAAGACAACATCTATCCTTCTGTTACTTATTGATTAAGTGTTCATTTTCGTCTGAAAAAGAAGAAGAAACCCATCCAAACTTTTAATGGAATATATACATTTCATACTTCTTCTCCAAGCCTCCTAACTAAGTAGAGGTGAGCGGCAGTTATATTCGGGTTTAATCGAATCAAAATAGTCAAAATAGAAATTCTAAAAATCTAAAATCAAAATTAATCAAAATTGAAATCGAATAATTGATTTGGTTTATTCGGTTGAAATATTTGTATTATTTAATAGATTGGATCCAAGGTTGAAATTGTAGTTAAATTATATTAAAAATTATTATTTGTATACACACATTTGTTATATTTCAAAGTTGTGTCCAAAATTCGACTAGTTACTAGTTATTAAAGTTGGGACTTCAAAACAAATAGGCTAAATTACAACTTGATACCCTCAACTATCACTGTTTTTCAACTTGATACCCTCAACTTTTATATGTACTAACTTAATACCCTATCTCAACTTATATTGCTAACTTGATACCTCAAATTTTTTTTATTCCTAAACTATCCTCCTCCCTCCCCTCCCCCTCCCCTCCCCCCTCCCTCCTCTGCCCGCCCCCTCCCAACCCCCTCGCCTCCCCCGGCAGCCATCCCCCCCCCCCCCTCCGGCGACCACCCGCCCCCCCCCGGCCCGAGCGCCGCCGCCCCCTGCCCGACGCGCCACCGTCCCCTGTCCGACGCGTCGCCGCGCCCTGCCCCGCTCACGTGCTGCCCAGCGCGCCCGCTCACCGTGCCCCCGAGCATCCCCGCCGCCTGCTCACGCCCGCCGTCAGCTGCCACCCACAGCCAGAGAGAGAAGGGGGGGTTGGGGGGAGAAGAGAAGCGGCAATTTGGTCCCATTTTTTTCAGGGTATCAAGTTAGTACTTATAAAAGTTGAGGGTATCAAGTTGAAAAACAGTAATAATTGATGGTATCAAGTTGTAATTTAGCCAAAAAAAAATATATGAAATTATTGTTTCCAAAATATATACATTTTTAATCAGAAAATATGAATGGAATTGAGGGTATTTACATAATTGCATAAGTCTTATTTAGTTTTTGGTTTTGGACTGAAACCAAAATCCAAAACCCAATATCGGAACCGGAATATAAATGGAATAAAGAATTTTAGTATTTTTAAAACTGAAATCAAACAAAAAAAAAAATTTCAAGCCGAATCGAAACTCTTTATTCGGTTCAATTTGATTCGTTTCTATTTTCGGTTCAAAATCGAATAATGCTCACACCTACTCCTAGCTCTAGTGGCATATAGAGATATAACACATCATGTTTGGGTCGATCCTACGAAAAGAAGATTACTTCTTCCAATTATGGTGGTAGTAAAAAAATCTATTGACATCCATCTGAAGTCATCACAAGGAGCTATTAGAAACTGAATCTTGCACAACCTCTCAAGGCCGGCCCACGAGATTGGATTGTTCTATCCAGAACTAGTTTTAGTTGCCATTGGGGCTTTAGTGTGGGCCGATCCAGAGCTAGTTTTAGTTACCGTTTGAGCCTTATTAGATAACCATGACATTTTAGTGACCAAAAAGCGACTCCCAGTAAGTTGAGTTACGAATTCGTAGCCTTTCGTTCGTTGTTTAGTCACTAGGTCAGTCGCTAATCTGCCATGTCTTTGTAGTGCTGGAGGGTCATCCGCGATCTCGTCCTCTTGTGGGGTCATGTTGAGGTTGTCCCAAACAAAGAGGTTTGTCCAAATCTGAAGTCACGTCCGGCTTATCCTTGGTCCGGTCCTGCCACCTCCGGACTCCGGAGTTTGTGCATTTATAGACACCTAAGGTAGCTAACATGGATCGGTTAACAACGACACGATGTGGCGACATTGATATTTTACCGACAGCTGCAAAGTGTGCAATCAATCTGTGATTGCTTAGGCCTATATGTCAATTGAAGAAGATAGAGAGACCGTTGCAGTCGCTAGACGATCCCTGGAGCGAGTGATGAAAGCTACGTATCCATCCGTCAGTTTCCCCGGCAACTAAGCTAGCACCGTATCGTATCGTGTGAGAATTCTTCGCTGAAATTATATTACATTATATTATATTATATTATATTATATTCTGTCGACATTCAAATGTGCATGCGCGGATAACCAACCCATGGCCGACCTAACCATTAGGACATCCATGTCTTGGATTATAATTATAAGCTACGCTGTCAAATACTTCCAAATTAATAAAGGTTGGCGGACAAATTAGAACATCATGGATATATGTACAAGAGAGAGAAAGTGAAGAACTACAAAGACCATAGGATCTAAACATTTGTAGGGTTCTGGTTAATTTTATCCGGTATTAATTGTCGGAACATGACAGCACTATACTCATCACATCATCAAGACGTACGACGTTGGAGTGGTGGTTCGTGTTCACAGAGAAGTCGAAAAAACATTAAGGCAGTGCTCGAAAGAGCCAAAGCAGCAGCCAAGTAACTAGAGTACTGGGTTGGCTCCAGAGCCTAGTGTGTGTTCACAGTGCGGTACTAGGAACCGAACCGGCATATATACTGGTCCAATATACCGGATTTTCCAGTGCAAAGTGCACAGTAGACCTGTCAAATGGGCCGGGCCGGCCCAGTCCGGCACGAGTCCGGTCCAGTATATTGGGTCATGTCGGATCACGTATATCGGCCCATTATATAGGTTGGTCCAAAGTCCAAGCCCAGTCCGGCCCGAAGCCCAAGCCCGACCCGGTTAAATTTGACCCGGTTGCAATATCCCCTGCACAATCTCTTTGATTTGCCTCAAATCCTACCAGCTAACAGCAGTGTTGTCACTTTCACAAGAAAAGGAAAAGAAAACGAAAAATTGTACTCTAGGCATTGAAATTTAAACTTATTTCGTAAAATGAATCAAGTTTGGAGTAATTACAGATTGAGCATCGTTGCGCCTAAAAGTAGGACGTGAATTTTTTACGTCCTAATATTGGGCGTCAAAAACAAAAGATATGGAATTAGGAGATGGATTAGTAAGGATATGGGATTAGGAAATGGATTAGGAAAATGGATGTAAAATGGGTGCCCATATTTTGGGCGTGGAAATGATGGCTGAAGTTTGGCGCCCTGCTTTTGGGCGTAGATTTCTTTTTCTTTTTTTTTTTTCCGTTTGTTTTCAATTTTTTCTCCCCCTTCTACTTTTGACAACGGCTATTTTATAATGGCTATTCCAACGACTAAATTGTGCATATCGTCTATATATTTTCTAACGACTATTCCAACGGCACTTCTTTTGGGCGAGGGCCACGCGGCAACGGGCGGGAGATTTTTCACGTCCCTTTTTGGGGCGCCGATTTTCCGGAAAAAAAAAAAAATCCACGCCTTAATTTTAGGCGTCAAAATATTTTCTACGCCCTTATTTAGGGCGCCTATTTTTAGTGTTGCTTTATTTGTTTAATCCCGTTTCTATTTTAGGACTAATCAAAAGTGTTAAGGAATTTGATTTTTTTTTTAATTTTGACGCCCCTAAATAGGGCGTCAGATTTTTTCACGCCCTATTTTTAGACGTTACGGTGCTCTTCTCGTTATTTTCATAAACTTAGTGTCTTTTATACAATTTTTTTTTTAATACTTATGCTTCTCATAAAATTTTCAGAAAAGAAAAATATGTACACAACAAACATTGGACAAATTTTGAAAGATTTAAAGCGTGTCTGGAATACTACTGGTGCATACAGGCTGTCTATCCAGAATTTCAGTTATAACGGATTTCAGCAGACGAGGCAGATTTAAAGCGTGTTTATTTTTGCAGGCTCGGTCCGAAGAATAAGGGGGCATTGGACCCAAATTTAAAAGCCGACTTTTTTCTGAACCAACAAAACAATAAAAGAGTCTGGTGCAAAATTTAAAAGGAGCTTTAGACAAAATCTAAAAGGAGACTTTTAAAAAAAAAAAAAAAAAAGACAATTTACATGTGTCGTTACTTTGGTTTTGGGTTGGACATTTTATATTCTAAGAAAACAACTTTTATATATAATATAGATTCGAGTTGGACGTTTTATATGAGCTGTTATATAATAATATACTAAATTTAGGGGTCTTTCCTTAAGACGCGTGGGCGGTCGTCAGCCCCTCTAATTAATCTCAGTGTCGGACCTACTAGTTCCACGATTCGGATTGCTCTTAACTTGAGAAAGTTTATGAGAGCTTATATAAGTGTTTTTCAAATCATAAATATGTGTGCTTGATGACTAAAAGCATCTCCAACTCTATTGTGACTAAAAAATAGTTATCACATAGGAATGATAAGTTTTTATTTCAAAAATTATTTTCCAATACAAATGTAGAATAAATTATGAGTTAATATGGCAATGACATGACAAGAACAATGTAAAGTTGGTTGTCTAGATCTAGACAATGCACTTCACAATGACTTTATCTCCACATCATCAATTATATCAATTATGAATAGAAATATTAATAAAAAAATGAAGAAGTAGAGAAGTCTTGAAAGTTGAAAAAAAAATATTTTTTATTGTCTTTTCCATACTTTTGCATTGGAGAACATTTTTTTATCTCATTGTCTTGTGTGAATATCATCTTGCCACATAGGAAAGATATTGTCTTGTGTCCAATGTTTTAAAAATCGGACCGATGATCGAGCCGAAATATTTTGGTATAGGTCGGACCGGGGTTTAACCGGGATTCAATTGGAGTTCAATAACTTAGTTTTGTTTGGTTCAAATAGATAAAATATTCATACTTACTTCTTAGTTTAGTTTGATTTAGTCATAAGTATGTTGGTTTTGTTTAATTTTACAACTATAAGGTCGATTAAAACCAAATCAAGAATCAAATGTTCCAAATTTTACATGATAATTTATTTTAAATTTAAAAAAAACCAAAATTGGCCGGTTCAATTGTGAACCGGTTCGGCTGGTTCAACGGTTGAACCCGGTTTTGACAAGAAACCGACGGTTTTTTAAAAGACCCGAATTTAGTCGAACTTGACCGATTTTTTGGCTTAAACCGGTCGGACCCGGTCAACTGTCGGTTCGGTCCAATTTTTATAACATTGCTTGTGCCTCATGCCACATAGGAATTACAACACAAAACAAGACAATAGAGTTGGAGATGCTCTAAGGGAGCTTACTTAGTAATGATTGTGCTAGAAAATCCTAAGAAAATTAATGAAATTAGAAGAAGAAGAAGAGGAGGAGGGAGAAGGAGGAGGAATAAATCTAGTTGGAGATCGCATAAGGGAAGATTTGTACCATAAAAATAATATTATTATATGAACTATTGTAAAGTTTTTCTTGATTCAAGTAAAGTAATTCTATCTCTGTCCTGCAGATGTAGGTCGATCCTGACTGAACCACGTTATATCTTGTGTGACTCTTCTATTTGCTATTTTTTTGGGTTACTTGTGCTTTGTTTATTGGTGGTCCGATCAGGGTATTTGCAAGAGACAACAGAGCCTACATGTTTTCTTCCAAAGCGTTGAGTGAAAATGATGAATTGACTGACTAGCCTTAAACTAGAAGTCTAAGTAATGTTGTGGAAAGATCTTAGTGCCCAAATTCTTTGACCGGCCAAAACTGTGTTAAATTATGCGAAGATCACGATTCGGTACGTACAAAGTTTCTAAATCAGACCACTAACGAAATGGCACAGTCATGATAGTGAAATCTTTAGTTTGTTAATCTTGTCTGACCAATTCAAGTCTATATAGAGCACATACCAGAATACACATCTTCAACCTTTGAGAGCTTCTCGAATTCTTTTTAAGGATGGTAATGAAGAAAGTCACTCTAGGTTTGCTGTAAACTTTTTGAAGGATTCTGATTGTAGATTCGACTTACATGGACAAGGTTCACTTGCAGGGCCGGCCCGAGGGGATGGATTGTCCTAGCCGGAACTAATTTTGGTTGCCCCTTGACTGATACTAAAAAAATAATTACAACAAAAGCATATTGATAAAAAAAAAATCATAATATCAAGATTATATTGTGCTTTTAGTTTGGTCCAGAACCTAGTTAAATTACAATTTTCATGAATCTAGCAAAATAGTCAATAGAAACAAAAAAATACCTAGAAAAAACTAATAAAACAACAATAAAACTCAACCTGATATAAATCCTAGTACTAAATCAGCTATGGCACTCCCAAAAGTACATCATACACTTCAAATTCCAACAAAAATTTTCTTCAGCGGAGCGGAGGGGCTGGGCGAAATTTTTTCTTGGGAGAAGAAGAAGAAGAAACTGAGTCGCTGACCTTGGGGGCGGCCGGGCGGATTTTTTTCTTTAGCGGAGCGGAGAGGCTTCGGCTGAAGGAGGAGGATAAAAAAGTAGGGATTTGGAATCTGAGATTTGACTCATTGGAGTCAAATTTTTGTTACTCATAGTAATCATTGCTTTTCAGCGAAGGACTATAGGATCGGCTGGGCTCATTTGGATCAGTTTTTTGTACGTGGATTTTATAATTTTTTTTTTTTTTTGGGCCTGGGGGGTTGCCCCAAGTAGGGTGGTTGTCCAAGCCCGGGATCTTTCCGGGCTTGCCCACGGGTCGGCCCTGTTCACTTGTACCCCTTCATTTATACCTAGAAATGTGTAAAAGTAACGAGCACAAAAGAGAGAGAAGAAAATGAATTTTTGTTCTGGGTGTCTTTCATTCAATTGCCATGGATATACATATATGCAAGGTTACAAACAATTAGTAAACTAAAATCTGTTGTGAATCTCGGAACAGTAGCTTTGTTATGATCTCTTCTTTATAGAAATAGGTGGTTGCTTGTTATGGACTTGGTCCTCCAACTATTGGAGAAAAAGGTGGGGTGGCTGGTTTATTTGGTCATCCAATAAAATGTATCATATGCCAGTAAAACGAGAGAGAACCATAGGTTTCCTCCTAATAGTGAGGCTTAGTTTGACAGATAGTTTGCAGTATCGGTTGATACCAATCCGATACGGTCGATATCGATAAGATTTGGCATGGTCCGATCCGATACCAACTGATATCCAATACTAACCGATACCGACATTGGAGGTCTCTTTTCATGTAAAATAAGAAAACTTATCTATCATATGTAAACCAATATGCAAGGGTGACTAAAATATTATCTTAAAAGGGCTAATTAGTGTTTAGTCCTGAATTTTATACCAGTTTAGATTTTAATTCCTAACATGTCCAATTGGAGACCCTGGATTTTAATACCAGTGTTTAGACCCTGGATTTTTATTTTTTGTTTCTTTTTTCCCTATTATACCCTTCCTTCATGTTTGATACTAACCTATTATATATATGGAGATTATATATATACTAACCAATACCGACATTGGGGGTCTCTTTTTCGGCCAATTCAGCAAGAAAATTGAACGAAAAAGACCAGTCAACAATAATATAAAAGAATAGTAATATTGTAAAAACATGTAAAACAAGAAAACTTATATATCACATGCAAACCAATATGCAAGGGTGACTACTATTTTATTTAATTTTAAAAAGGCTAATTAATGTTT
The DNA here is from genome assembly GCA_029216955.1 of Iris pallida. Lineage (NCBI taxonomy): Eukaryota > Viridiplantae > Streptophyta > Magnoliopsida > Asparagales > Iridaceae > Iris > Iris pallida. The sequence goes on along the minus strand of JANAVB010034617.1, from coordinate 504,182 downwards.
AAACCCTGGATTTTGTATCAATTTAGAGTTTAAGTCCTAACATGTCCAATTGGAGAGTTTAGACCTTACATTTTTATTTTTTTGTTTCTTTTTCTTTTTTTCTATTATACCCTCCCTTCATGTTTGATAATGAAATTTTCATACATAGGTTAGGGTATAATGGTAAAAAGAAAACAAGAAATAAAATTTCAGAGTCTAAACTCTCCAATTGGACACGTGAGGGCTTAAACTCTAAACTGGTATAAAATCTAGGGTCTAAACTCTAATTAGTCTATTTTAAAACTACGATGAAACGACATAAAAATACTTAAAATTATGTCTAAATGTACAAAATATTTCTTTTGAAATATTGATAATTAATTTTTTTGATACCAAAAAATTCGATACTTTAATTAGAAACTGTCGTTACTGTCGATACGGTCGACCCCGATACTCATAGAAATGGTTCGATATCGATTGGGACATCGATTACTGTATAGCTTGGTTTGGCTAACACATTTTTGGGAATGGCCTTTTGAGTTTCAAATAGGGTGCTGCTATTAGTACTCCTAAAATGTCATTCGGCACTCCTCTTTAATTTTTTAATATTCAAATTCCAAATTTACGCTTGCATTAATATTATTGGCACTCCTAAAATGCCATCCTACACTCCTCCCTCCATACATGCACAAATTAATGCTATATTTAATACATGAATAGATTTGTAATTTAAATGTTAAAAAAATTTAAAAAGAGTGCTCAATAACATTTTAGAAGTGCTAATAGCAGCACCCTTCAAATATTATGTTTCTCCCTTTGTAATTGCAAATTTATTGGTCTTCATGGTGCATACCAACACTAAACAAAAGTGCCACATAACAAATGAACAAATGGGACATATCATCTCCTAGCTATTATCACTGTGAATTTACAACCCTCAGACCCTGTCAAATATACAGTATGATTCTCAAATTAGTATAATCTACTATTTTTCTTCTTCTTCTTCTTCTTCAAGTCCCGGCCTATTCGAGAAACAAATCGTTCCCCACTTCCTCTTTGACTCTTGAGGACACAATCTCCATCTATCTTTCGTGTTGTTGTGGCAACTGTTGCTGCTGGTAGTGGTGCTGTTGGTGGTGGTGGTGGTGGTTCTGATTCATGTAGGAAGCGACCGAGCTCCCGTGGCCGGAAAGAGCGTAGTTTCCTGCGGCCGGCATCGTCTCCGGCATGTTAGGTCTCCCTCCGAAGAGCAGCGGGTTACCGGTCATTTGGTTGTTCGGTTGGTTAGCCATGGCAAAACTGTTGTTGCTGCCGCCCACGAAAATATTAGGCCTGTTGGCACCACTCCCTCGTGCCACCGGAACGTCGTGGTTGTGCTTCCCCTCGTAGGTGGTGATCACCGCCCGGCGATCATGGGAGGCCCTCTCCACGTGCTTCCGCACCGGACAACTGGCAGTGGTACATTTGTAGTAGCTCCTGTACAAATTGAAGTTCTTAGTAAGTGAAGTGAAGAGTGTATACGTCTCGAGAAGGAAAATGATATTTTGCCCGGCAGCTGTGACAGCAGGACATGTGGCCTAATTTCATTGCCCCTCCTATTTGTTCGAATTTCTGCCAATGAGATGGTGACACGTGGCCTGCGATCGTCACAGGCTATGAACAAAATAGCATCGTCCAATCGAGAATGTACGTAGCAATGCTCACCTTGGATTAGGATTCCCCTTCACCACCTTCTGTCCGTACTTCCTCCACCTGTACCCGTCGTCGAGGATGTCGATGTCGCTCATCGTCTGCACCACCACTCTAGGCTCCCTCACTGTCCTATTAGCCGAAGCCGGGATTCCTTCACGCTCGTTCTCCTTCCTGCAACAATACCATGTTAAAGTTTGTGTCACTACATCTCGATAAGTTGAGAGACGTATATTTATATTAAACTGAACCGGTTGAATAATAATATTATAATAGGCATCAGAGAATTTGAAATTGGGTTGCTCTGATGTTATAAAATATTCCTATCGAAGTGTTACACGCTACTCACCATCTCTTCGTGTCAGGCTGTTCTTCGTCGTCGTCGTCAAACTCGTGATCTCCTCCAGATATGTTCTGCCGGGGGACCATATCGAGGTCGTCGTCGCCGTAAGAAAGCGAAGAGTTCTCGGGCGTCGTAACGGACTCGACCGGCGGCGACGCAGGCTGAATCGTGTTGGCGGAATTGGAAGAGTTTCTTCTCGTGGATTGGGGCTTGGGATGGTTGTGGGTTCCTTTGTAGACGATCTCCGTGATCTGCCCGTCGAAAGACCTCTCGACCTTCTTCTTCGTGGGGCAGCCCGGGAAGCTGCACTTGTAGTAGCTCCGGGGGTTCTCGCTCCCTTTCACTTGCTTCTGCCCGTACTTTCTCCAGTTGTAGCCGTCGTCCGACCGCTTCTGCAGTCTGGGCTGCGGGTTGCTGGCATGCAGTACCGGAGCGGCCTGTCGACTAATCGGCTCTGCCGCCACAACGAGTTCTGGGCGCTGTGCTGCGTTATCGATGGCTTGTTGGTAGCTCCATTGTTGTTGGTGTCCTCTCAACGCTTCCTCCTGCAAGCAATTCCAATCGGGATTCAGGCGATATAACTAGTATAACATATCGACACTATCAAAATAAGACAGATTAGCGACGCCTAAATACGTCACTAATATGTAAATAAACGTCGTTGAAATTTTAGCGATGTTTATGTGTAGTCGCGTATTACATGGTCGCTAACGAAACGTTAACGAAGAACTTACGGAATATGGTGCAGTGGAAGAAGGGTAGAAGGATGGTTGTTGCATGTCACCGGTCGTCGTGTTGGCTTTGAAGCAGAAGTCGGAGTAGGTCCTCTCCTCCTCCTTGACGCCTTGCTGGTAGTTGAAGGAAGGGACTCCCCAGTTGAAGGATTGAGAAGGAAAGGTCTACCAAAAGAGAACCAACACGAGCAAAATCAATTTCCATGTTTGTTTTTTTTTGGATATATACTAGATTTAATTACTCTTTGTAAAGAAAAACTATAGATTGATGATGAACTAAGTAATGAATCATGACCGAACAAAGAACATAGTATGCTACGTACGCACAAAAGCTAGAACGAGTACTATAGGTTCATGTCAAACATGTACTAGAAACTAACAAGTCGAAAGCCTCCAACATAAAGGATGAGTCTATATGCTTACATTAGAAGAGTGGGGGAACACCGGTGAATCCAAGAGCCCGTTGAGAAACGAAGTCGGCGAGATAGGAGGAGGAGAGATGGGCAGAGAAGGAGGAGCGGCGGTCTTGAACTCCGGCCGCAGCGTCGACTCGGAGAACGACGGCTTGTGGCCGGTGGACAAGGGGTGCGGAGGCTGCCGCGAGCTTGCGGAGGTGTCCAAGCTCCCCGAGGAGGAAGTCATGAGGCGAGGATCGACCGGAGGAGAGTTGGAGGTGAAGGAATAGTTTGTGGAGAGAGGGGGAGGAAGAAGACTTGGCTTAGCTTAGTAGTACTTTTCTTAAAGGGGGGTGGTGGTGGTTATGTAGTATAATGCATGTATGTTGAGAGAATAAATTGAGTCACGTATAGAAAAAGAGTTACTAATGGAAATTCTGAAGGAAAAAAAAAAAAATGGAGTGGAATATTTGACCGTTGAATTATTGGTCAGACCCGGTGGGTTTGACTGGTCAATCGATGGCTTAGTCCTTCTGCGTGCCATGTATGTTTGACCTGTTATTTGGTTTAATTTGGTTGGGTTTTGTTTGCTTTGCTTTGGTTCGGTGGGATGTGGTTTACTACTTTACTTCAGAAAGAGAGCCATTTAGAGCTTTAATGTGGTTCGGAGTTTGATCCGGTCTGGTTCAGCACAGCCCTTTAAGTTATTGTCCATTTAGGCCGTTTGGTTCATTGAGATCTGAGAGCGAAAATACAATTGAAAGTTTTTTTTTTCTTTTCTGCATCCAAATTTCATAACAGGAACTTAAAATGAATTTTCTTGGATTTTAATCCTTCTAGATAAAAAATTAAAACAGTTTTATGAACCAATTTTAATGTTTATCAAATATTTTTCTGAATTAGCACTTATGGGATGTTTGGATGTCTGAACTCATCATGTACGTGTATGAAAATTGAAATTTTGAGACATCCAAACCCACTTTCTTTGTTTGGCTGCAGCCAGAATGTGAATATGAAAACAGAAATTTTCATACAGAGTAAAGTACTTTAACAAAATTGTGAAAAAAGTAATAAGTTTTGGAAAATTGCAATTAGGATAATAAAACGACATGACTAATGGCGCGTAGAGTAGACGTGGCCTCCAACCAAGCCACCCGCCAAAAACACGCCATGAGGCGTGGAGTATCATGCCTATCCTGACAGATTCCTCCCACACGCCATGGATCATGGCATATCCTAATGGGGTATCATAATGGGGCCCGCCTTACACGCCATGGATCATGGCCTATCCTGACAGATTCCTCCCACACGCCATGGATCATGGCATATCCTGCATCCTGACAGTCCCATCGTGGAGTCACGTCCCATCGTGCGTCCCATCGTTTGCGCTAGATGCCAAGTGCCAAGCGAGACACGCCATGAGCCATGGCCTGTGTTTGTTCCCCCCCCCCCCCCCCCCCCCCCCCCCCCCCCCCCACACGCCATGGGACGTGGAGTATCCTGCCACCACTAGCCATGAGTGATGGCGTGTGCTACCACTTTTAATGGAGGTGTGCACTAGCCATGAGTGATGGCGTGTGCTACCACTTTTAATGGGCTCCACTAGCCATGAGTGATGGCGTGTGCTACCACTTTTAATGGAGGTGTGCACTAGCCATGAGTGATGGCGTGTGCTATACTTTTAATGGAGGGAGAGGCCATCTCCCATGGCGTGTGGTGGGGATAGGCCATGGGAGATGGCGTGTGATGGTGGCTTCCCTCATCCGCTCAGAACACGCCATCAATGATGTTGTTTCTTTACCCCATCTGCAATTTTTTCAAACTTATTACTTTTTTTACAATTACCTTAAAATACTTTACTCTGAATGAAAATTTCTGATATGAAAATGCTATTATCATGGCAGGAGTTATTGTCGGATTTTTTATAGGCACATTTTTTTTTCTTAGGCCATCTCCAAAGGAGGTTTGTATCTTTTCTATTTGTATGGTAGAAATCTATCTTTAAAAATAAATTAAAAAAAACTCTAATGAGGATTCTATTCCAGTTTGTGGTGGGTGATATAGCATGAAGAGTTGCTATGAGGATTTATACACATAGAAACTCTCATAAAATTATTACATCTCTCATACTAATTAATATTGGGTCCTATATCATTAAATTTATCCTTTTATTTGTTGCCACATAGGATAGAAATGATGAACCATTGGAGAATGTTTTTTTATGTGTGTAATTTTTAGGACTAGTTAGAATTTAGACCATGAATTTTATATCAGTTTAGAGTTTAAGCCTTAACATGTTGGAGAGTTTGGACCTTGGATACTTAAATTTGGTTTTTTTTTCTCCCATTTTACCCTCTCTAATCTATATAAAAAATTTTATTATCATACATGAAAAGAAGGGTATAATGGGAAAGAAATAAAAAAAAAATTCAGGGTCTAAACTCTCCAATTGGACATGTCGGGATTTAAACTCTAAACTGATATAAAATTCATGGTCTAACACTAATTAGCCCGAACTTTTATATAAAAACTCTACCAACAAGAATTTTTTTTTCTTAAATTAGAGTGACAAGTAGGACAGAAACTCAATTTAGAAACTCCATTCCATTTGATTTATTTGTTATTTAGATAAATGTTTACTTTCCTGTTGATTAGGAAGCAGACACTCAAAAATATTTTTTGTAGTTTGATGCATACGGGATAGGGGTGCAACTCAGGCGGTTGGGTCGGGCTTGAGGTTAATCCAAGCCCAACCCAATGAATCATAAGCCTAGTCCGAGCCCAAGTCCGATCCGACCTCGGGTTCAACATATAAAGTCCAAGACCAAGTCCGACCCGACCTCAGGTTCAACATATAAAGTTCAAGACCAAGCCCGGAGGCTCGGGTTGGGTCGGGTTCATCGGATTTGTCGGACTCTAATATAATATTTGAATTAATTTTAAACAAAAGTAATATTGAACACATAATAAAATAGTAATCAAGCCTTGAACATTACAAAATACAAACTAAAATAAGATTTAGGATAAGGAGTTGAAGAGTTTGGGTGAATAAATTTAGGATTTAAACTTTTAATTTAAGAAGTAAGAAACAATATAATATATATATATATATATATATATATATATATATATATATATATATATATATATATATATATATATATATATATATATATATATATATATATATAATTATAATTTTATTTTTTTAGGAACAGGTAATTGTGTTACAGACTCCTGGCCCGAAGGCCTACAAACTTGGCCCGAAGGCCCGCACCCATACTTGTACCTCATCGCATCAGCTCGACCCGAAGGCTCGTACCAGCACTTGTATCTCGCCGCATCCCGTCCGCACTCACATTTATTCCTCCACATGGAATTAAATGTGCATCTCCTGTTGCTCGAACCTGCAATCTCTTGGGAGGATGTGCCTCACTCTAACCACTTGATATATATATATATATATATATATATATATATATATATATATATATATATATATATATATATATATATATATATATATAAAAGTCGGGTTTGGGGTAACCCAATGCATGAACCCGAGCCCAACCAGATTTTTGATCGGGTTCAAATATTTTGTCATAGCCCGAACCCGAGTATCTTCAACCCTAACCCAACCCATTAACGGGTTTATCCGATCGGGCTCGGGTTTAGCCCACCCGAGTTGCACCCCTAATACGGGAACATATATCACACACCACATACACTTCAAAATATAATGCACATTTTTAAGATACTATTATTATTTAGTACATTATAATTAATCAATAAAGTTTTGGTGATATACTTAATTTTAAAGAAATAAATAATTACTTATAATAAATAATTGTCAATTTAGTTACCGCAATTAATTAGTTTTTATTATAGTCATAATCTCTTATCCTACTTCTTTCATATTTGACATCCAAATACGAAAGTATGAATTTAGTCGCTTTCGCGTACAAAATATTAACTATCCAAACGTCTAAAGTCGAATTTATAGACAAGAACTAGCATGAAACTCAAATACATATGTAAAATACTGTAACATTTTGCATATGTACTTTTTATTTATCTCCTTTGAAACGACCCTTAGTGCCGAATTTGCACTTTCACAATTATCACTAGATTGTTTCTTATTATTTAAAAAATTAAACACTCTTTTTTTTTTCTAACCCTCTTTTAACCCTCAATCAATGTTAACTATTCTTTATTATTAACATGTTATCATTGTCCCTGCTAGTTTCTATCTCCTACTAAATATCAAACAAACAACCATTTCAATTAAAACTTACCTCCATATAGTTTCTAGAAATCAATGAAAATATTGTAAAGCAAAGAGATATGAAGATAGAAAATAGAGGAAATTGTTTATTCATTCACTTGTCCTAATCAACTTGAGAAGAACCCCTTATATAGACTTACAATGGAGGTTAACATAATGATGATAATTAAAAGAAGAAATGCCAAAAGGCATAGGTTATGGATAACCGTAAGTCATAGGTTATGGATAACCAAAAGATATAGCTTATGTAGGCCAACTAATTATGTGAATTATCCATATTTACAACACTCTTCCTTGGATATTCACCATTAATTAGTTGGTGGTGTATGTGCATTTGTTGCCTCGTTAAAACCTTGCTAAGAAAAATCCAGTGAAAAAAAATCTTAGTCAAGGAAAAAGAGTACAACGCGCAAAACTCAAAAATATTCTTCATGAGTCATACTCCCCCTCGATATAATGGATTTGCTTGACTTCTATCACTTTCGTCCTTTGGAGCTCATATGCATAAAACACTTTTGGAGGAAGGTGCTTATTCGATCTTCTTTGATGAATCCCTCTCGAACATGCGTAATACAAGTCGCATTGTCTTTGAATATTATTGTAGGCTCATCTGTAACTATGAGTAGCTGACAATTAATTACTCGTATATGATGAATGATTGATCGCAACCACACACATTCTCTTGTTACTTGTAATACAATTAATTCTGCTTGGTTAGAGAAAATTGCTACTGAACCTTGTTTTGTTGATCGCCAAGATATAGCTGCATGGTTATTAATAAGCACATAACCTGTTTTGGAGCATCCCTTACAAGGGTCAGAAAGATAATCTGAGTCTGCATAACCAACTAGACAAGAATTGTTAGTGGAATCACATAAACAAAATAATCTCATGTCAGTTGCTCCACAAAAATATCTCAATGTGTTTAACTCCATTATGATGTCTAAGTGTAGGTGCAGAACTATATCTAGATAATAAATTAACAGAAAATATAATATTTGGTCTTGTACATTGGCTAGATATAGTAGTGCTCTAATAGCACTAAAATACGACAATTCAGGACCAAGAACTTTTTCATCTACTCCCTTTGGTCGTAATGGATATTTATCCAAATCCAACAAGCGTACAACCATAGGTGTACTTAGTGGATGTGCTTTATCCATTTTGAATCGTTTCAAAATTCTTTCAATATATCGAAAATGATGCACAAATATTCCACTGAAACTTCGTTCTATTTACAAAACGAGGCCAATCTTTGTCTTTTCCCAAGTCTTTCATTTTAAATTTATTCTTCAAATAGTTTACAGTTTTCTCCAATTCTGTAGGAGACTTGATCAGGTTTTATATCATCCATATATACTACTACTATCGAGAATCCATTTTCGAATTTCTTAATGAAGACATATGGGTAAATTTGACTATTTTTGTATCATTCCTTAGTCAAATATATAATAAGACGATTATACCACATTCTTCCGGATTATTTCAATCCATATAATGCTCGTCTAATTTGAACATATGCCCTTAGACTTAGTGTGAGACTCGTCTCACAGTATCGGTATTTATATACATATACGTATTTAGTATTGTATTTCATATTTTTTTGATTTTCGGAACACTTTAAAATTTTTCCAAATTGTAGAGTTTCTTCTTGACTCGCATGCCGCAAGTATACTCGTGTATAACGACGGCATACCGCCCAAATTGATTTTCCATATTTTAGATATTTCGATTTCAGATATTTTCGTAAATAGTATTTTAGATATTTTGGTGAATAGTGTGGATGAACTCTATTACCCAATGGATATTTGGTTTTGTTTGGATGGCCATGATTGACTTAGATTTGACATGGATCACCATCCAAGGGTTAAGATTAATTTCCCCTTCTATATATACCCTTCTACTTTCTCTCTCATTCATCTTTTCACTCTTTCTTCCTTCCATCTTTATTTTCATTCCTCATCCTCAAGTTCATAGAAAAGTTTGGCCCTGAGGCCTAGAGCGTGGTTTCGTACCTCTTGGTGGTGGAGTAGAAGAATAGACTTGGAGCTTTATTTGGCAAGTACGTCTTGCCAAATCTTGAAAAATATTTTGCCCTCATTTTTGTTTGTTCTATTATATTCCTCGCATGATTCTAAGTTTCTTCAGAGCTTGAAGTTTTTTATTTTGATGGTTACATGTTTGTAGATCTAAGTTTTAAGACTTTTCTTATTTTCGTGGTTTTGATCCCTATAAGTTTGTTATTTTCGAATCAAATGGTTCCATGGTGTGAAGAATTTCGTTCTACCCAATTTTGGCTTTTAAACTGCTTGATTTCGACTTCGTATGAAAAAGTTTTGCTATTTCTCGTGTTCATGGGTCTCCACACCTTCGATGCTGCGGGAACGATGAACAGTGCCGCGCAGTCTGTGCGCCGAGCTTGCGCGCAGCGTGCGCCGTGGCCAGTTTTGCCTGCGCGTGCAGTGCGTTTTGCGCGCAGTACGCAGTTTGTGCGTCTTGCTTGCGTGCAGCGTACGCCGTGGGCAGTTTTGCCTGCACGCACAATGCATTTTGCGTACTGTGCGCAGCCTGCATACAGTGGGCAGTTTTCCCGTGCTGTCGGCAGTTCTCCTGCGCGCCGTGGGCAATTTTTCCTGCGCACGCAGTGTGCCGCGCATAAATGGCTGTTTTTTCCCGTTTTAGCTATTTTATGGAAAAAATCTTGAAAAAGTTAAAACATGAAAGTTGTAGATCTTTGTCTTGGCTTCAAGAATCTTCATGTCTCACTTTAATTAGAGTTTATATGCAAATCACCCATGAATGATTGTACACCCTATATACACTTGACACTAGCTTATGTTCATGTGTTCTTCTATACTCACTAGGTATTGCTATGTCCTCCCAGATTTGTTGTACCTTACAATATATGCCATGTCCAATACTTGATAGTGACCCGTCATGGTGCACTCTTGTACATGTCTTTTCCTAGCTTGCTTGATAGTGGCCTGTCATGGCGCACTCGTGATTCCAGTACATGTCTAGCTCCTTAATAGTGGCTCGTCGTAGCGCACTCTTGTCTTGATATTGTCATGTCTTGTTGTGGCTTGTTGTAGTGCACATTCTTGCTTGTCTTGTTTAGCCTCGCATGTCTCATGTCTAGGATGGATTCTATGGAATGCCATACCCAGTATCCTAAATGAAAATATTAGGAATTATACAAGTAGAATGATTATCTAGATCATTGGGAGGTGAGATTTTCCTGGTTAACTGCACCCCTTGTTCCCGGTCTTATATATATATATATATATATATATATATATATATATATATATATATATATGGAATTTGGATCTATCTGTCATGATAAGCACTCTTCCAGCACACCGTCGAGTGGAGCACCTCTTTAGGACACATGTATCTTACTATAGCGTGTCTGCTATACTTATTTTCTTTTTGGCTTGGATCAATCGGATAGTCTACAGAGCAAGTAACTGGATCGGATTTCTCAATTTTGCATATGTTAGTAATTAGGATTGTGACAACCCTAGTTAGCTAAAGTATCAAGCCGTATTCATTGCTTGGCTGTGATTGATGGATGGAGTCCATTTTCTGTCTAGTATAGTCTTGTCCAGTTTATCTTATTTCAGTACTTAGCTTCCTGTCATTTCCTTAACATGTTATTTTCTACTACATGCTCGGCTTCACCACATGCTCACATGTCCAGTTTATTATATATATTTACTTGTTATTTTCTTACATGTTCTCGATTTTCCTTTCGTATATACTGTGGTACCAATTTATTATTCCAGTCTCGTTTACTGTTTTATCTTAGAGATATTATGAATTGCATGCTGGTTTTAGTTCATAGTTTGTCTTCCTTTGTGGTACTTGCTATTGGGGTTCTGACCCCACTGGTTTTGTATTGACCAGATTTAGTTGAGGAGCCCGAGGATCTTCCGGACCTTACCCACTCTTTCATGTATATATTCTTTTGAGGCGTTTAGCCACCGAGCACATGTTTAGCTCGTATTTTGGACTTGACTTTTAGCCTATGGGCTTAGACATGATGGTATATGTCACGACCCGCGCCCTAGAGTAAGGGCACGAGACGTGGGTACGTCCAGCCTACGCCGCAGTGTCGGCAGTAGAACGCTGTCCTAGGTCAACAATCATCTAGCAATATATCTCTAAACAGTTTATACTCCCCGAATGGGGGGTGACATAGCAGTAGAACTCAATCACAACTAAGGAAGAGATAGCACGATATGAAATAGAACTCAAGGAAATAAATAGATGAAAAGTAGTCTAAGATAATCCCAGCAATATCCAGAAGTACATGGTCTCAGATACAGAATGAAAGAATATATACATCTCAGAACTCAGAATAAAGTCTAGCTAAAACATGCCTCAGACTACATAAAAGAAGATAAGCCTAACTAATCTAGTCTAGGCAATCGAGGTGATATCCTCAGCTAGAGCTGGGTCCTCCTGAGGGTCCAGCTCGCAGGTGTCATCTAAGGCTGCCCCGTAGTAGGTATCCAGGCAAGCCTCCTCCTCGTCCTCTGTAATATTTTCAACAGGTCCAGTCAGGACAGGAGCGAGTACAGTACATCTCAACAGTTCATAGCAGGTTAGAAGATATAATCATGCAGTAAAGTAAGATACAAGTACTGAAAGAAGTGCAGTATGTAAACAGAGAGAGAAAGTTGTAATAAAAATATCTACTATAAATAGAGAACTAACATGTGGCTAGTGAGTCAGAGTACAATATAGACATGTAAATGGCAAAGGAGATTCTGATAAGACACTATGGAAGAGATTCTGATAAGATACTACTTGGGTATTATTCACATGTCTACTTCTACTCTTCCGTACCCCCAATCAGTACACAAGGATCCAACCAAGTTATGTTATGATTCCACGCAAAGTCCCCGAAGGGTGATACATGGATGTCCCAAAAATGGGGATTCTAGGAGATTCTAGGATACCCAGTAAATGGGATAAGAGATTCTAGGAGACTCTGTGATCATAAGAGTATATGTCACAAGTGATCGAAGAACCTGTGAAGCATAGTGATACGACATGTAAGTGAAATGCACAGAACATGTAGTACCCGATGCTCCCTAAGGATAACATCTCAAGAAGGGATCAGTATAGTACCAATCCGTGTGACCAACGTGACAGTACAAGTAAAGTAATCTACTGCAGGAAATAATTCTAAGCGGGATATGAAATGATCAGAGAATGTACTCGCCTGTATCTGAGTGTCCAATATGAAAAGTACTGTCCGAAGAGTGGTGTCTGGCTCCTAATCAGAACAACACAAGTCACAACAAGTCCAAAATGGTATAATGAAGTTCTACTATGCATTCTACATGATTCTAGGTCAATCTAGGCCAAAGTCAACTCTTGGTCAATTCTGGTCAACCCTAGAAGTCAAACTAGGTCAACCAAGTCAAACCTAAGTCAAACTAGTCAAACTAGTCTATTCTAGGTCCTAACAAGGCTAAACAGTCTATTCTAGACTCCACACTGACATACCATGCTATAGGCTAAAAGACTAGGCCATGGGCCAATAGGCTATACCATGGGCTAAGCAACCAAATTCAATCTATATCTAACCAAACACATATATACATATACCATACGTTATATCATATGGTATCACATACACTATATATATATATATATCTAATATATATATAAAAGCACACATTTATATATATATATATAGGAATCCTATATATATAACAAACTCAATTCATATATATATATACATATGAAAGAGAGAGGGAACATAAACATACTAGTGTATGTGTGTGTGTGTGTGTGTACTAGTGAAGTGATAGGATACATGAGTGTGTGGGGATTACATAGGTGTGTGTGTAAGTCTAGAGAGTGATAGTGATACATGAGTGTGTACATGTGTGTGTGAGTGTAGGGGAGTATGAGAGAGAGTGTGGTGCCATAACATGAGTGTGTGGGTGTGTGTGTGTGGTGATACACAACAGTGAAGGGAAATAAACAGTGGCAAAACAGTCCCATAATCCTCAGATTTTCACATGAACAAACCCCAAATCAATACACATTTTTAACAGTGCCTAACAACAGTTCAATAACTCATGAATTCACATAAAAACTATAAAAACAGTCCTACAATGCAAATCTCAGATTTTAGGATCAAACCACAACCAAAACACCCAATTTCATTTCAGATTTTCAGTTGAATCTAACATTACAAAAGGAAAGGAAATTAACCTTAGTTAACAGTTCAACAAAACTCAGGTAATGGACAGTTAAGGTGAACCACAATCCCATCCCTTTCCAGTTTAAACAGTGAAAGATAACAACATGAAATCTGGAATTTATTTGTGAATACAAAAGGAAAAACTGTGAAGGAATACCATCATTTCTAAACCCAGGTTTGATACAAAAATGATAAAACTGGAATGTAGCAGTCCAATACATTTCAAAGAGTCATCTCAGGAACAATGAGTCCAGCATTCAGTTAGAGCTAATGAATTTCAGGTTTAGAAGAAGAACAACATTGCAAATAATGAAAAGGAATTCAGTTAGGAAATGGGAATTCAACAATCAATGTGTACAGGAAAACCAATTCAAAACTAATATCCCATTTCTCAGGTTTTAGAACCTCAGGTTATGGACAGTTAAATGACAGTTCATAATAGGAAAAAAAATTGGAATCTCATCAGTGTATACAGGAAATCAGTGAAATAAATCCTTAAACTGGAATCTAAATTAGTTTAGAAATGGAACTCCATGTATCAGTTATTAATTTGAAATCGACTAACCCACATACCAATTTCCATATCACACCATACAAATCCAAATCTCGAATGAATATACTTGGCTAACATGATTTGCAACATGTGGGGATCCAATTAAGTGAAGAACATAACTTTATACTGGAAATTAAAGGGGTTTGAAAAAAAACTGGAAATACACGTATCAGAGCATGTATCAGGAATCAGCTGTTCGAACCCATTTCGAGCCAAAACACATCAATAACCCTAAACTAATATGTAACCTAATGTAACAGGGATTACATAACTTATTTAGGATCTAAATAATCCATGAAAACACAATTTATAGCATATAATTTGAATTAGAACAGAACCCAAATACCCAGTGCACTGAACCGCACAGTACAGTGCACGTGCACATGCAAATACGTGTCCGACACGACACGAGGACTCGTGAAACTTTACGAGCCTCGTGTCAGACAGTGCCCCAACAATTGTGTCAATTTTTTCGTGTCGAGGTGGCGTGTCCCGCACGGAATAGCCCCCGTGTAGCAGGGAAGCTACAGTGTCGTGCGTACGCACACGCACCCGCGTGTTCCCGTGTCCCCTATGACCCGACACGACACGAAAATCACCACACGACACTGGAAATCCCTAAGCAACACTAAAAGCTAATTTCCTATTCATTTAGAATTCTAAAACTCGATCGAAATGTCCTTTGAGGCATTTCGTCGAACACCCTTAACCCACGACTGGTACGTGTCCGATACGGACACGTAATGGATCTAAAACCTAGGGTTAGCCTATCCTACTGTTAGGTTAGGGCTAGGGCATTCCTAAAATACAAACCAATAGAAATTTCATGGATTAGAATCGGTTTTACCTATTGATGAACAATGGGTGAAAAATCCCCAAATGGAATGATTTCCTCAAGCCACCAAAATTCCACAAATTATTTTCTCCCTGCAAACACTCAATACCAACAGCAAGAACAATAATATTAGGATTCAATACAACTTGTTTGGGAGAAATAGGATCTAAAATAGATTTTCTATGGGTTTTTAAACATGGAGACTCACCTCTTTCTTCTCTTGCAATAAATTCCTAAAGAAGAGGCTAGCCCTAGATTTTAGGAGAGATTTTATAGTAGGGTGAATCCCTAGGTTAGCTAATGGTGGCCGGCCAAGTGAGGTTGGACTAGGGTTTCACTAGGTTGGCTAGTCCTATTAGGTTAAGTCACAAAATGACTTGTGAAATCACAAGCCATTTCTCAAACCATTTAATTCCTAATCTCCTCACTCAAGTTCTAATGAACTAAATACCACTAACTTAAGTCATGCTAGGTTAGACTAGAGTCACATAACCTAACCAAGTCCATACTAACTAGGGTTAGCTTCTAGGTTGGTCTACAAGGGTCAAAACTAGTCAAAGTCAACCTAGTCCAAACAATTCCAAAATAATTCCTAAAAATTCCCATAAATTCAAATAAATTCTAATAAATTTAAATTATTCCAAAAATGTCAAAAATACCCTCACACTAGAAATATGGTAGTGACAAATCTACCCTCCTTAAAACAATTTTGTCCTCGAAATTGAAAGGCGAAATACAACTGATGAGAAGGATAGAAAGTATACCTCACGGTCCAAAAAGATAAGGGTAGCGTTCGCGCATCTCATCCTCCCGCTTCCAGGTAGACTCTCTTGGAGAATGATGCCTCCATGCGACGCGTACCAAGGGTATCACCTGGTTCCTCAAAACCTTCTTCCGTCGATCCAGAATCTCTACTGGCTGCTCTGGATAGCTGAGAGAAGGCCCAACCTCTATTTCTGATGATCGAGCACATGTCTAGGGTCAGCCACGTACCGTCTCAGCTGTGATACATGAAATACGTTGTGAACCCCCACTAGTACAGGCGGCAAATCTAGCCTGTATGCAACTTCACCGACTCTTCCGCTGATAACGAAAGGGCCGATGAAACGCGGGCTAAGCTTCCCGCCTCCACCAAAATGTATCGTACCACGAGTCGGAGATATCCTCAATAAAACCTGGTCTTCGACCTAATCACAAGCAAGGTCTCAATTAAAATAATAAACAAACATGATCAAAAATCACAAACAAACAAACCTAAATCTAATCCTACTCTAATCTGTACCTCAAACTCTAATGGCCTCCGGTGGCTATCAGCCCAGTGCCGATGTCTGTCCTGTGCCATGCGAAGTCTGTCCCTGATGTGCTTCACCTTCTCGGCTGCATCAACAACCATCTCTGGCCCCAGTAAAGCTCGCTCACCAACATTATCCCAGGATAAGGGTGTACGGCACCTACTCCCGTACAGAGCCTCGAAAGGTGACATCTCAATGCTGGCCTGGAAACTATTATTGTAGGCAAACTCCACCAAATGAAGATGATCCTCCCAGGAACCTCCAAAGTCCAGGACGCACGTCCGCAGCATATCCTCAAGTGTCTGAATAGTCCGCTCTGACTGTCCGTCCGTCTGGGGGTGGTATGCAGTACTAAACTTGAGCTGAGTGCCCAAGCTGGTCTGCAGACTCCTCTAAAAATGGGAAGTAAAATGGCTATCCCGATCTGAGACGATGTTGACTGGAACCCCGTGAATCCTGACTATCTGCCGCATATACATCTCCGCCAGCCTCTCTGTAGACGTACCCACCATGAATGGTAAGAAATGGGCTGATTTGGTCAACCTGTCAACGATGACCCAAATCGCGTCTTTCCCTCCTGGTGTACGCGGCAATTCTGATACGAAGTCCATAGTGATATGCTCCCATTTCCACTCGGGAATGGGCAGCGGCTGCAACAATCCACCGGGCCTCTGCCTCTCTGTCTTGACCTGCTGATAGACCAAACACCTAGCCACGAAGCGAGCCACCTCCCGCTTCATCCCTGACCACCAAACATGCTCCCGCAGATCTCGGTACATCTTGTTGGCACCCGGGTGTATAGAGTACTGAGATCTGTGGGCCTCCTTCATAACCTGCTCTCTGAGATCTCCGCTGGGCACACATAATCTAGAACCGTGCCTCAAGGCACCATCCTCTGCAAGAGAAAACTCGCCCTCCAGCAATCCTGCTCGAACCTGCTCCTGGAGACACCGCAGAGCAACGTCCTCAAACTGTGCCGACTTGATCCTCTCCACCAAGTCTGACTGAATCTGCATCCCCCATAACTGCATCTGCACTCCGGGCACGATCACCTCAATCCCAAGGCTCTCCAAGTCGGCAAGCAAATGTCGATCCATGGTCAAACACATGGCTGTCAGATACCTACTCAAGGCATCGGCAACCACGTTGGCCGTCCCCGGGTGATACTGAAGAAGGATGTCAAAATTCTTCATCAACTCTAGCCATCTGCGCTGTCTCATGTTCAACTCCTTCTGAGTGAACACATACTTTAAGCTCTTGTGATCTGTGAAGATCTCCACCCTCTCACCATACAGATAATGCTTCCACAGCTTCAGAGCAAATATTACTGCTACCAGCTCCAGGTCGTGGGTTGGGTAGTTCTTCTCATGGGGACGTAATTTCCTGGAAGCATAGGCAATCACCTTCCCATGCTGCTGCAAGACGCAACCCAGCCCCTTTCCTGAAGCATCACTATAAATAGTGAAGCCACCTGATCCTGAGGGCAATGTCAGAATCGGAGCTGTCGTAAGCCGCTTCTTCAACTCATCAAAAGCTGTCTGACACTCCTCTGACCAAACGAACTCAGCATCCTTCCAGGTTAACCGAGTCAACGGCTCTGCAACCCGGGAGAAATCCTGTACAAATCTCCGATAATATCCTGCCAGCCCCAGGAAACTCCTGATCTCTGCAACTGAAGTCGGTGCTGCCCATGCCTCAACTGCTACAATCTTCTTGGGGTCAACTGAGATACCATCTCCAGTCACCACATGCCCCCAAGAAGTCCACCCGGTCCAAGAAGAACTCACACTTGGAGAGCTTCCCGTAAAGTTGCTCCTTTCTGAGAATCTCCAGCACTATCCTCAAATGCTCCTCGTGCTCCTCCTCAGTCTTGGAATATATCAAGATATCTTCAATAAACACCACCACAAACTGATCCAGATACTGGTGGAACACCTTGTTCATAAGGTTCATAAACACTGCTGGTGCGTTGGTTAGCCCAAACGGCATAACCAAAAACTCAAACTGCCCGTACCGCATCCTGAAAGCGGTCTTGGGAATATCCTCCCTCTTCACCTTCACCTGGTGATATCCCGACCTCAGATCAATCTTGGAAAATACCCGAGCTCCGTTCAACTGGTCAAACAGATCGTCGATCCGCGGCAGTGGGTATTTGTTCTTGATCGTGAGGTTGTTGAGTGCCCTATAGTCAATACACATGCGTACTGACCCATCCTTCTTCGGCACAAACAACACTGGTGCACCCCATGGCGACGAACTCGAGCGGATGAATCCCTTATCCTGCAGCTCATCCACTTGCTTCTTCAGCTCCACCAGCTCACTGTTGTTCACCCGATAGACATGCTGAGAGATGGGCTCCACTCCTGGAACCAAGTCTATCGAGAACTCTATGTCTCTGTCTGGTGGCAATCCCGGCAACTTCTCTGGGAAAACATCTATATAATCTGCTATCAAGGGGTGTGGAATCGTCTGCTCCTCGACCGAGACTCCACAGAAGACTCCGCTGCTCTGCTCTGTCTGACGTCTGGAGTACTCGAACTCTGGCTCCCTTGGTGCTCTGAAAATAACTCTACCCCCTCTGCAATCAATGCTGGCGTGGTGCCTGCTCAACCAATCCATGCCTAGTACTATGTCGTAGTTCGACAATGGCATTACGAGCAGGCTCACCTCTAAATCACGGCCTCCCAGAACTACTCTCCGACCCTTACAAACATCACTCACGAGGATAATGCCATCCCCGGTCGTGATCTTGTAAGTCTTAGGCAACGATTCAGCTATGATACCGTGTCTAATCGCAAAAGATACTGATATAAAGCTATGCGAAGCACCGGAATCAAATAATGCAAAAGCTGGACTGGAGTCGAGTAGAATCGAACCTGCAATCAGCTCCCCTATCACCTCTGCACCTCCAGCTGCCATGGCGAAAGCTCGCCACTGCTGGCCTCCCCTGGCCTGCTGCTGGTGCTGGACGAACCTCTGCTGCTGCGTCGACAGGGCTGGTCTCCTCTGCTGGCCTGCTGGAGCCCTAGCTCCTCCTCCCGGGCCTGCTCGTGCTATGCGGCACTCCCTCATCTGGTGGTCTGCTGAGCCACACACCAGGCACTGGCCCAGCCTCTTCCGACACTCATTGAAGACGTGCCCAGGCTTCTTACAGTAGGCACAAGTGACACCCTGTCTCTGACCCTGCTGGTGCTGTCTCGGCTGCTGCTGTTGATGGACTGGCCTCTGCAGAATCGGATGTGGCTAAAACTGCCTTATCTGCTGATACTGAAAGTGGAGCCTCTTGGCATGGCCTCCGCTGCTACTGCTGCCCCCAACTGGGTCTCTCCACCTCTTGAGCCTAAGCTCAAGATTATCCTCTGCTAGCAAGGCTCCTGTCAAGATCTCCTCGAACGTGGCATCCCGGTTGCCCTTGGTCAAGGACTTGACCTCCTTGACTAGACCCTTCCGGAACCTCTGGGCCTTCGCCGTCTCGCTCAATCCCTCCACAAACCTGTCGAGGCGGCCGAACTCCCCGGCGTACTCTTCCACTGAGAGACTCCCCTGGACTAGGCTCTCGAACTGCGACTCCAAGGCTCTGAGTGCTGAATCTGGGAAGAACTTCTTCTTGAAGAAGCCCTTGAACTGCTCCCAAGTCTGTCCAGCTACTCCCACCCTGGGTCTGACTGATACCAGGTGCGAGCAAGATCTCGCATCCGGCTAGCTGCGGCCTCGATCTGAAGATCTGCTGGAATCCTGGCCAAGCGGAAGATCTCCTCTATATGCTCGATCCACTCATCGGCATATAGGATCCCCTCTGTCCCTAGAAAGTCTCTGGGGCTCATCTTCTGAAACTGCTCGATCCCCGGTGTCCTCGGCTGCTGAACCACCGGTCGAGCTGCGACCGTCGTAAGGGCCAGCTCCATGCCTCTGTCCTGTCGAGCCTGCTGTCGGTCCATGAACTGCTGGAAATATGCGAACATCTGAGTTGCATCCACATATCCTGTAGGCGGTGGCTGCTGAAAGGGATCCTCTGGAATGACCGGGTCCTGCCTCCGAGTCGGTGGATGCATACCCCCTGCTACGGCTGCCGAGGTCTCAATACGAGCCGAGGTGGCAGGAGCTGCAGTTCCCTGGCCTCGCTGTACTGACTGAGAGGTAGCAGTCCCCTCTATAGCATCCTCATGAATGGCACGCTGCGATCTAGTCTCTACCATCCTGAAGATAGACAAACAAGAGTATCAATTTCTGAGAAAGAAGCAAAATAACAAAGACGGACAGTTAAAAATTCAAAGGATCAGCTGACAATAAGGATTTAGATGGCAAATAAAAGAATTTTTCTAAAGTGATTGAGTACCTTAAAATTAATGTTCTATATCATACTACAGGCTGTAGTGATACTCTAGTTCGAATACCACTACACTTCTAGTCTAGACCTGCATGGGCCACCACTAAAAACGTGTCACGACCCGTGCCCTAGAGTAAGGGCACGAGACGTGGGTACGTCCAGCTTACGCCGCAGTGTCGGCGGTAGAACGCTGTCCTAGGTCAACAATCATCTAGTAATATATCTCTAAACAGTTTATACTCCCCGAATAGGGGGTGACATAGCAGTAGAACTCAATCACAACTAAGGAAGAGATAGCACGATATGAAATAGAACTCAAGGAAATAAATAGATGAAAAGTAGTCTAAGATAATCCCAGCAATATCCAGAAGTACATGGTCTCAGATACAGAATGAAAGAATATATACATCTCAGAACTTAGAATAAAGTCTAGCTAAAACATGCCTCAGACTACATAAAAGAAGATAAGCCTAACTAATCTAGTCTAGGCAATCGAGGTGATATCCTCAGCTAGAGCTGGGTCCTCCTGAGGGTCCAGCTCGCAGGTGTTATCTAAGGTTGCCCCGTAGTAGGTATCCAGGCAAGCCTCCTCCTCGTCCTCTGTAATATTTTCAACAGGTCCAGTCAGGACAGGAGCGAGTACAGTACATCTCAACAGTTCATAGCAGGTTAGAAGATATAATCATGCAGTAAAGTAAGATACAAGTATTGAAAGAAGTACAGTATGTAAACAGAGAGAGAAAGCTGTAATAAAAATATCTACTATAAATAGAGAACTAACATGTGGCTAGTGAGTCAGAGTACAATATAGACATGTAAATGGCATAAGAGATTCTGATAAGATACTATGGAAGAGATTCTGATAAGATACTACTTGGGTATTATTCACATGTCTACTTCTACTCCCCCGTACCCCCAATCAGTACACAAGGATCCAACCAAGTTATGTTATGATTCCACGCAAAGCCCCCGAAGGGTGATACATGGATGTCCCAAAAATGGAGATTCTAGGAGATTCTAGGATACCCAGTAAATGGGATAAGAGATTCTAGGAGACTCTGTGATCATAAGGGTATATGTCACAAGTGATCGAAGAACCTGTGAAGCATAGTGATACGACATGTAAGTGAAATGCACAGAACATGTAGTACCCGATGCTCCCTAAGGATAACATCTCAAGAAGGGATTCGTATAGTACCAATTCGTGTGACCAACGTGACAGTACAAGTAAAGTAATCTACTGCAGGAAATAATTTTAAGCAGGATATGAAATGATCAGAGAATGTACTCGCCTATATCTGAGTGTCCAATATGAAAAGTACTGTCCTAGGAGTGGTGTCTGGCTCCTAATCAGAACAGCACAAGTCACAACAAGTCCAAAATGGTATAATGAAGTTCTACTATGCATTCTACATGATTCTAGGTCAATCTAGGCCAAAGTCAACTCTTGGTCAACTCTGGTCAACCCTAGAAGTCAAACTAGGTCAACCAAGTCAAACCTAAATCAAACTAGTCAAACTAGTCTATTCTAGGTCTTAACAAGGCTAAACAGTCTATTCTAGACTCCACACTGACATACCATGCCGGCTAAAAGACTAGGCCATGGGCCAATAGGCTATACTATGGGCTAAGCAACCAAATTCAATGTATATCTAACCAAACACATATATACATATATACCATACGTTATATCATATGGTATCACATACACTATATATATATATCTAATATATATATAAAAGCACACATTCATATATATATATAGGAATCCTATATATATAACAAACTCAATTCATATATATATATACATATGAAAGAGAGAGGGAACATAAACATACTAGTGTATGTGTGTGTGTGTGTACTAGTGAAGTGATAGGATACATGAGTGTGTGGGGATTACATAGGTGTGTGTGTGTGAGTCTAGAGAGTGATAGTGATACATGAGTGTGCACATGTGTGTGTGAGTGTAGGGGAGTATGAGAGAGAGTATGGTGCCATAACATGAGTGTGTGGGTGTGTGTGTGTGGTGATACACAACAGTGAAGGGAAATAAACAGTGGCAAAACAGTCCCACAATCCTCAGATTTTCACATGAACAAACCCCAAATCAATACACAGTTTTAACAGTGCCTAACAACAGTTCAATAACTCATGAATTCACATAAAAAATATGAAAACAGTCCTACAATGCAAATCTCAGATTTTAGGATCAAACCACAACCAAAACACCCAATTTCATTTCAGATTTTCAGTTGAATCTAACATTACAAAAGGAAAGGAAATTAACCTTAGTTAACAGTTCAACAAAACTCAGGTAATGGACAATTAAGGTGAACCACAATCCCATCCCTTTCCAGTTTAAACAGTGAAAGATAACAACATGAAATCTGGAATTTATTTGTGAATACAAAAGGAAAAACTGTGAAGGAATACCATCATTTCTAAACCCAGGTTTGATACAAAAATGATAAAACTGGAATATAGCAGTCCAATACATTTCAAATAGTCATCTCAGGAACAATGAGTCCAGCATTCAGTTAGAGCTAATGAATTTCAGGTTTAGAAGAAGAACAACATTGCAAATAATGAAAAAGAATTCAGTTAGGAAATGGGAATTCAACAATCAATGTGTACAGGAAAACCAATTCAAAACTAATATCCCATTTCTCAGGTTTTAGAACCTCAGGTTATGGACAGTTAAATGACAGTTCATAATAGGAAAAAAATTGGAATCTTATCAGTGTATATAGGAAATCAGTGAAATAAATCCTTAACTGGAATCTAAATTAGTTTAGAAATGGAACTCCATGTATCAGTTATTAATTTGAAATCGACTAACCCACATACCAATTTCCATAACACACCATACAAATCCAAATCTCGAATGAATATACTTGGCTAACATGATTTGCAACATGTGGGGATCCAATTAAGTGAAGAACATAACTTTATACAGGGAATTAAAGGGGTTTGAAAAAAAACTGGAAATATACGTATCAGAGCATGTATCAGGAATCAGCTGTTCGAACCCATTTCGAGCCAAAACACATCATTAACCCTAAACTAATATGTAACCTAATGTAACAGGGATTACATAACTTATTTAGGATCTAAATAATCCATGAAAACACAATTTATAGCATATAATTCTAATTAGAACAGAACCCAAATACCCAGTGCACTGAACCGTACAGTACAGTGCACGTGCACATGCAAATACGTGTCCGACACGACACGAGGACTCATGAAACTTTACGAGCCTCGTGTCAGACAGTGCCCCAACAACTGTGTCAATTTTCTCGTGTCGAGGTGGCGTGTCCCGTACGGAATAGCCCCCGTGTAGCAGGAAAGCTACAGTGCCGCGCGCATGCACACGCACCCGCGTGTTCCCGTGTCCCCTATGACCCGATACGACACAGAAATCACCACACGACACTGGAAATCCCTAAGCAACACTAAAAGCTAATTTTCTATTCATTTAGAATTCTAAAACTCGAACGTAATGTCCTTTGAGGCATTTCGTCGAACACCCTTAACCCACGACTGGTACTTGTCCGATACGGACACGTAATGGATCCAAAACCTAGGGTTAGCCTATCCTACTGTTAGGTTAGGGCTAGGGCATTCCTAAAATACAAACCAACAGAAATTTCATGGATTAGAATCGGTTTTACCTATTGATGAACAATGGGTGAAAAATCCCCAAATGGAATAATTTCCTCAAGCCACCAAAATCCCACAAATTATTTTCTCCCTGCAAACACTCAATACCAACAGCAAGAACAATAATATTAGGATTCAATGCAACTTGTTTGGGAGAAATAGGATCTAAAATAGATTTTCTATGGGTTTTTAAACATGGAGACTCACCTCTTTCTTCTCTTGCAATAAATTCCTAAAGAAGAGGCTAGCCCTAGATTTTAGGAAAGATTTTATAGTAGGGTGAATCCCTAGGTTAGCTAATGGTTGCCGGCCAAGTGAGGTTGGACTAGGGTTTCACTAGGTTGGCTAGTCCTATTAGGTTAAGTCACAAAATGACTTGTGAAATCACAAGCCATTTCTCAAACCATTTAATTCCTAATCTCCTCACTCAAATTCTAATGAACTAAATACCACTAACTTAAGTCATGCTAGGTTAGACTAGAGTCACATAACCTAACCAAGTCCATACTAACTAGGGTTAGCTTCTAGGTTGGTCTACAAGGGTCAAAACTAGTCAAAGTCAACCTAGTCCAAACAATTGCAAAATAATTCCTAAAAATTCCCATAAATTCAAATAAATTCTAATAAATTTAAATTACCCCAAAAATGTCAAAAATACCCTCACACTAGAAATATGGTAGTGACAGTATATTTCTAAACTGCAGCTAGAGCTGGTTATGTATTACTCAGTCTTGTTAGTTCTTCATTTTGTATTACTAGCTTCATGATCGTCTACATATTATAGTTTGGGACGCTTTACTATCTTATATGTATGATGATCATATTCTTGTACTTTACTTCTTGTTTGAGACTGAGATATCTAGGATTATGTGACCTTGGATTGACTGTTGTTTTGTAGTAGTAACTGTAGGAACCCTAGAGGGGGGTGAATAGGGTCAAGCTAACTAATCAAGCACTTAGTACAAGCTAATGGGCAATTTTAAAAATATAAGTGCAAGAGAAGAAACAATAACAATACCGACACACGATATATCCTGGTATCCTCCCAAGAGGCACTCCAGTCCCGGAACTCTCTCCGGCTTTAATCCACTATTTGAGTAAATAGTTACACACGAGTTTGGATCCGAAGAACTCGTCAACTTCTTACACGAGAGCTTTATTCCGAAGGCCTCTCTGACTTCAATCGAAAGTTTGGATACGAAGACTCTCCAACTTCAACCGAGAGTTTGGATACGAAGACTCTCCAACTTCAACCTTTCACAATAGGTTTTGATCTTCTTATACAATAAGATGAAGATCTTACTTTTCAACTCAATAACTCTAACACAATTTGTGGATGGCAAATGAAAGCTTTGTAGAGTTGTTTGTGGATAGGCTTTGGTGGTTTAGAAGTTTTTAGGCTCAAAGCATCAACCTTGAATGAAGGGGTTCATGGCTGTTTATAACCAAAGCATTGAAAAGAGCTCAAGGTAACTTTTCAGTCCGTGAACCGGCATACCGTCGGTATGAACCGGCATACCGGCGGTATACCGGTCTGGAATACAAAGGCTAGAAATATAGCCGTTGGGATCACTAATTGCTCGAATTTTCGACCGTTGGAATTTCAACGTTACTAAACCGATATACCGTCGGTATGAACCGGTATGCCGTCGGTATGCCGATTTTGTATACAGAAACTTTCTGTGAACAAAATTGGTATACCGTCGGTATGGACCGGTATACCGTCGGTATGCCGGTCTTCATCAAAAAATGATCATGGGCTAATTTCTACCCTAGTTTTCGATTTTACCAACCATTTTTTGTGTTTACAATTATTCCTAAGACTCATTATAGACTCCAAAAATACTGTAGCAGGTGCAGGCTTCTTCAGAGTCTTGAAATGATGATGGCATGGCATGGCTTCTTTCCTTAATAGATGTTGGCTTTTTCCCTTGGCGGCAGCTGTCCAAAGATATCCAGTTTGTGAAAACTGAATACCTTTCCCGTGGCTCCGAAGATGTCGTCGGGTGGTTCAGAGAAATCTTGTAGAATCCGTCGTCTTTGGCCCACCATGATTTCTTCATTGCATATGTCCATATTGATCTTGTTTATTGCTTTTTCTGCATGTACATGTTAGACGAACAACGCAATATACATAGTAGCAAGTATGATAAGTTTAATGCAGATTAGGACAATGTTGAGTTTAAGTATAAGTGCTAAGGTGATAGCATAAATATTAGTGAGATCATAATGTTAAATTTAATTGAATGACCACAATCAAAAAATATAGTTTTGATTTTGGCAATCCGATTAAATTTAAGATAGATAAGCTCATATCACCAATATATAAACCAATAGGCCCATATCACCAAAGGTATAAGTATAAGTAGAAATGCTTTAGCGATAGTATGAAGATTAGTGATAATGAAGTGCTAAACTTAACATATTAACCATATTCAAAAACATGATACAATCATTGGGCCAACATGTCACCCTTAATTTCCTTCTTGTAATGTATGAAGATTAGTGATAATGTATTTTTTTTATTTTTCTCAACTTGTGGAATTTCGGTATTTCTTGTATTTGGGTTTTGTCATGGCTCGGTTTTATTTGGATTGGTTCGGTTTTATGTGAGTTGGATCACCTTAACCTATGCTACCCCTCAACCCACCACAACTCACCCTCTTTATAACCCCCACCTACCACTCTCTCTCCTCATAACTTCCACCATTAATTTCCTTCTTCTTCTTCTTCTCCTTCCTCCACAACTCTCCTAACCCTAGGCAAGTGTACCTTGCCACTTCATGAGAGCCCTATTTTCTTGGTTCATTTGCTAGATTAGGACATGGTGATCAACATTAGAACTTGGTGTTTTGTAATTTGAAGTCTCATTTGCTCTAGATCTAAGTTATTTCTATTTTTGGATTTTGCATGGTTTGATCTCTTTAAGTTGGATTTTCATGGATTTTGGTGTTTCCAAGTGGAAGAGCATTCAATTCTACCCAAGTTGGAACTTTAAAAATCTGGATTTGGAGTTCGGATGGCCAAGTTATGATGCTTTGAAGCCTTGGGTTCATCCATGGTGTTCTTGCTATTTGGAGAAGATAGTGAGCAGTGTGCAGAGCTGTTTAGCTTACGCACCCTGAGCTACGCGCGCTCTTTAGCGCTGCGTACGCAGACTTAGGTACGCTTCCTGTTGGAAGCGTGTCCCTTCAGCGTGCGTGACTTTCACCTACGCTGCTCCCCTGAGCGTGCGTGGCTTTTCACGTACACTGCTCCCCTGAGCGTGCATGACTTTTCACGTACACTGCTCCCTTGAGTGTGCGTGACTTTTCACGTACATTGCTTCCTTGAGTGTGCGTGACTTTTCACGTACATTGCTCCCTTGAGTGTGCGTGACTTTTTACGTACATTGCTCCCTTGAGTGTGCGTGACTTTTCATGTACATTGCTTCCTTGAGTGCGCGTGACTTTTCACGTACATTGCTCCCTTGAGTGTGCGTGACTTTTTACGTACATTGCTTCCTTAAGTGTGCGTGACTTTTTACGTACATTGCTTCCTTGAGTGTGGGTGACTTTTCACGTACACTGCTCTCCTGAGCGTGCGTGACTTTTCACCTACGCTGCTCCCTGTAGCGTGCGTGACTTTTTACCTACGCTGCTTCCTGTAGCGTGCGTGACTTTTCACGTACATTGCTCTCTTAGCGTGCGTGACTTTTCACCTACGCTGCTCCCTGTAGCGTGCGTGACTTTCACCTACGTTGCTCCCCTGACCCCTAGCTTAACCCATTGGCTCTTGGAGTTTTGGTCTTAATTCTTTAAGCTTGGCTCTTCTATAGCCCTGTATATTGATATTTTATTAGATATTTTACGTCCATTTTATATCCTTACGCCTTTTGTCCTGAACTTGATAATCACGAACTTACTGGATATGTTTGGAATTGATAATTGAGCATGACCTGATAAGTGGCCCGTCGTGGCGCACTTCTGACTAGTACACTTGATATGATAACCTGACCTGATATATCTTGAATAGCTGTTACGACGGCTACCTGACATGACATGACATGTATAATTAATCCTGACACCGTGGGCGATTGTGCTTGTACAAATAATTCGGTCATGTCTTGCATCATGTCTAGGAGGGGACTTCTGAGTACCACGGTCAGGAGTACCTACGAAATTGGACTAAGGTTAATAATTAGTATAATTCACTAGTCATGAAGAGATGTTCCCCAGTTACAGGCGATCCCTTTGTCCCGGCCGTAAATGATTGGACTTGTAGCCTGCCGACGAGTAGGGCACATTTTCAGCCCACTGTTATGTGGGGCACCCTCCATTGTCACTTAAATGATTGAACTCTATTGTCACTATAATGCATTGTACTCTCTAGATTGTCACTATAATGATTGCCTGGATAACCTGGATAGCTGCAGGGCCTGTGACTACTTGGAGCATCTCATTGCATCTTGCTAGTAACTAGGATTGTGATAACCTTAGTTAGTTAATATAGAAAGCCGTAGGCAATGATTGGCCGTGATTGCTTGGATGGAGTCTGGTCCAATATAGTATTTGTCTAGAATTGATTGATTGTAAGATTGTACCAGAATGATTGAAGGATTGTCACTCCAGATTGTCACTATAGTGATTGTCACTCCAGATTGTTACTTGACCTGATTTCTTATATTTATCTTGCCGATAAATGGTGAGAGAAACCAAGTTCCGTTCAGACGAAGGGTTACAACCCCGGTCCTTGTTTGGTTTACGGGTTGTAACCTAGCTATCTGAATAGTCCTATGGTTGTCTCATCGTATATCATCCTGACATGCT
Source organism: Iris pallida (assembly GCA_029216955.1). Classification (NCBI taxonomy): domain Eukaryota; kingdom Viridiplantae; phylum Streptophyta; class Magnoliopsida; order Asparagales; family Iridaceae; genus Iris; species Iris pallida. Next base: position 475,053 of record JANAVB010034617.1, on the reverse strand, counting down.
TTTCCATATATCCTGTCTTTTAGTGATTCTATGCAAGATTGTGTTTTATAATTACCTATCATGTTTTTTCTTAAATTATTGTCTCTTATTATGTAATTATATTATTGTGCAAATTTGCTGGCTTTAGTTCTTATTTTGTGGCCTCCTTTGTGGCACTTGCTCTTCCTGGGGTCTGACCCAGCTGGTTTTGTATGGCCAGATACCGGAGCAGCAGCAAAGGATCTACCTGTCTTCCAGCCCGATGGTGGTCACCAGGCGTAACCAGGGCATCGAGTGGGTTTCTTTTGTTCTCCCACTGTAATATTGTAAATTATTCTTTTGAGACGTTTAGCCGACGAGCAAGTGTTAGCTCGATTGTACTTACTTACTGTCTGCCTACGGGCTGTAACATGATTGACAAGCCCCGGGGGTTGATCATGTATGACTGAACTCTTGTTAGTCCTCACATTTTGTAACGACTAGCTTCATGATCATCTGGATATGTAATGTTTGGGACGCCTTACAATTGTATATTTGGAGATCTGATATCTTGTGATTATTATTAGTTGGTTGAGATTGAGACAATAGGCTATTTTATGACCTTAAGAGATTGATGGATTGTAGTGAAACCCTCACATATCTAGACAGCCGTGACCGTATAGCGGTGTGGATTCCATTCCGTTATACGTAGCTGGCTATGTCTGCCCCCGTTCTCCAGTATTCTGGTTCTGGGGCGTGACATGGTTTAAGTGGTAGCCCATGCAGGTCTTTTCAATCAAGAAATGTGAGGGTTTACCGAATAGATGTCTCAATCAGTATTCGCCCTTGATCTCCGCCCGTATTTTTAAATCCCTGAAATTCTTGCCCTGATTACATGCTTGTATCGTTGATCTGTCCTGGTCCTTCCTTATTGTTTCTCTGTGTCGTCTTCCTCAGCGGCACTGCACCTGACCCTACCGATCAGCAAGGAGGAGCACCTCCCGTGGACCAGTAGCAACCAGAAGATCAGGCCCAACACTCAGGAGCAGCCTTCCGAGTCGTACCTACTGGAGGAGAGCCACCAGTTCAGTCAGTCCAGCCTGCAGATCCTGATGATGGCACTTTGGTGGGTCTCATCAGATTATTGTTAGCTTCCCAGGATCGTAGAGGCGATGCCTTGCACCAGGCAGTAGAAGATGCTCTGAATAGAAGTAGACCCCGAGGGAACAGTGCGGTCAACAGTTTTAAGCGCCTGAACCCTCCATTCTTCGATGGCAGCGAGGATGCCATTGCTGCCGATGCTTGGCTACAAGATATAGAGGTGATTCTCGAAGCTGCGAAGACTCCAGAAGAAGAGAAGGTGGCTGTGGTGCGCCTACAGTTATTGGATCTAGCCTGCAGTTGGTGGGCCGCACAAGCAGTAGGAATGACAACACCTGTCCCCTGGGCAGTATTCAGCAAAAAGTTCCAGACCAAGTATTATGATGCAGTGGCTCGGTATGACTTGCAGACCAGGTTCAGTAATCTTAAGCAGATGGGGAGGACGGTCGACGAATATGCGGCCGAGTTTTCCAGACTCAGTCGATTTGCTCCCACCTTGGTGGCAACCGAGTTTGACAGAGCACAGAGGTTCCAGCAGGGACTTCACCTAGAGATTATATTGGCAGTAGAACAGTTCGAGCATCAGACCTATGATGCGGTGTTACGAGCAGCTAGGAGGCATGAGTATACCTCCCAGAGGATCGTGGATAGGACCGGAGGTAGGAAGCGGTCCCATCGTCAGATGAATCAATCATCAGCACCAGCCCCGGCAGCTAGGGCTTTGACCATTGGAACTCCGAGGCAAGCAACCTCAGTTACGTCGGTCCAGTACTCGACCCCGACGTACCCTCAGCAGAAACAGAAGCAAGCACAGTCTTCCGCCGTAGGCTGTTCTTATTGTGGGAAGCCTGGACACGTGGTAGCAGAGTGTCGCAAGGCATTGGGATTGTGTTTATTGTGTGGAGCATCGGATCATAGGGTAGGGTCCTGCCCTTTCAGAGTTGATTCAGCATCGACAGTATCTAGTCCCTCGGTTAGGGGACCAGCACCAGCACCAGTACCAGCTCCAGTTCACCAGCAACAGCAGTTCCCGTTCCCGAGGCCATTGCCGACTCAGGCCCAGACTTTCCAGCAACAGAACCCGCGGCAGTTTGCCCTAGCCCAGGCTCAGGTTCAGAATCGACCGAGAGGTATATGTCTCCTCTCATCTTGCTTTTCTACCGTCATTATGCGGGGTGCATGACGTATTTCATGTATCCTAATTACAACGGTACATCCCGGACCCGAGCCATATCCTAGGTCATTCGAAACTGGTTATTGGTACCAACCTTTTCGTATGAGGATAGGCCCGTGTCCCTGTTTGACCAAGGGGAGAGATCTCAAGCGCAAGACTATCAGTTTAGTTCATGTTGCTTGCGTTCATCGCTCCTTGGGAGAGTCAAACGTGGGAGTGTGAGGATGATATCCGATCACGTTATCCCAACTTGTTTGACTCGTGAGGTGTAATGTATTCCTTATGCCTTACGTTTTCCCTTTCTTGCTTGCATTGTATGATTGTATGATTGGATTGCTTAGTGTAGCTTGCCTGTGCTTAGTATAGCTTGTCGTGACAATCTCTAGCTCCTTGATTAAATTCCGAGGACAGAATTCTTTTAAGGTGGGTAGAGTTGTCACCCTCATTTTCCGTATTTCTCGTATTTTGTATTTATACTCGTATCTGGATTTTGGCATGTTTTTTTTTCTCAACTTGTGGAATTTCGGTATTTCTTGTATTTGGGTTTTGTCATGGCTCGGTTTTATTTGGATTGGTTCGATTTTATGTGAGTTGGATCACCTTAACCTATGCTACCCCTCAACCCACCACAACTCACCCTCTTTATAACCCCTACCTACCACTCTCTCTCCTCATAACTTCCACCATTAATTTCCTTCTTCTTCTTCTTCTCCTTCCTCCACAACTCTCCTAACCCTAGGCAAGTGCACCTTGCCACTTCATGAGAGCCCTATTTTCTTGGTTCATTTGCTAGATTAGGATATGGTGATCAACATTAGAACTTGGTGTTTTGTGATTTAAAGTCTCCTTTGCTCTAGATCTAAGTTATTTCTATTTTCGGATTTTGCATGGTTTGATCTCTTTAAGTTGGATTTTCATGGGTTTTGGTGTTTCCAAGTGGAAGAGCATTCAATTCTACCCAAGTTGGAACTTTGGAAATCTGGATTTGGAGTTCGGATGGCCAAATTATGATGCTTTGAAGCCTTGGGTTCATCCATGGTGTTCTTGCTGTTTGGAGAAGACAGTGAGCAGTGTGCAGAGCTGTTTAGCTTATGCACCCTGAGCTACGCGCGCTCTTTAGCGCTGCGTACGCAGACTTAGGTACGCTTCCTGTTGGAAGCGTGTCCCTTCAGCGTGCGTGACTTTCACCTACGCTGCTCCCCTGAGCGTGCGTGACTTTTCACGTACACTGCTCCCTTGAGTGTGCGTGACTTTTCATGTACATTGCTCCCTTGAGTGTGCGTGACTTTTCACGTACATTGCTCCCTTGAGTGTGCGTGACTTTTCACGTACATTGCTCCCTTGAGTGTGCGTGACTTTTCACGTACATTGCTCCCTTGAGTGTGCGTGACTTTTCACGTACATTGCTCCCTTGAGTGTGCGTGACTTTTTACGTACATTGCTCCCTTGAGTGTGCGTGACTTTTCACGTACACTGCTCCCCTGAGCGTACGTGACTTTTCACCTACGCTGCTCCCTGTAGCGTGCGTAACTTTTCACCTACGCTGCTCCCTGTAGCGTGCGTGACTTTTACCTACGCTGCTCCCCTGACCCCTAGCTTAACCCATTGGCTCTTGGTGTTTTGGTCTTAATTCTTTAAGCGTGGCTCTTCTATAGCCCTGTATATTGATATTTTATTAGATATTTTACGTCCATTTTATATCCTTACGTCTTTTGTCCTGAACTTGATAATCACGAACTTACTGGATATGTTTGGAATTGATAATTGAGCATGACCTGATAAGTGGCCCGTCGTGGCGCACTTCTGAATAGTACACTTGATATGATAACCTGACCTGATATATCTTGAATAGCTGTTGCGACGGCTACCTGACATGACATGACATGTATAATTAATCCTGACACCGTAGGCGATTGTGCTTGTACAAATAATCCGGTCATGTCTTGCATCATGTCTAGGAGGGGACTCCTGAGTACCACGGTCAGGAGTACCTACGAAATTGGACTAAGGTTAATAATTAGTATAATTCACTAGTCATGAAGAGATGTTCCCCAGTTACAGGCGATCCCGTTGTCCCGGCCGCAAATGATTGGACGTGTAGCCTGCCGACGAGTAGGACACATTTTCAGCCCACTGTTATATGGGGCACCCTCCATTGTCACTTAAATGATTGAACTCTATTGTCACTATAATGCATTGTACTCTCTAGATTGTCACTATAATGATTGCCTGGATAACCTGGATAGCTGCAGGGCCTGTGACTACTTGGAGCATCTTATTGCATCTTACTAGTAACTAGGATTGTGATAACCGTAGTTAGTTAATGTAGAAAGCCGTAGGCAATGATTGGCCGTGATTACTTGGATGGAGTCTGGTCCAGTATAGTATTGTCTAGAATTGATTGATTGTAAGATTGTACCAGAATGATTGAAGGATTGTCACTCCAGATTGTCACTATAATGATTGTCACTCCAGATTGTTACTTGACATGATTTCTTATATTTATCTTGCCGATAAATGGTGAGAGAAACCAAGTTCCGTTCAGACGAAGGGTTACAACCCCTGTCCTTGTTTGGTTTACGGGTTGTAACCTAGCTATCTGAATAGTCCCATGGTTGTCTCATCGTATATCATCCTGACATGCGTTTCCATATGTCCTGTCTTTTAGTGATTCTATGCAAGATTGTCTTTTATAATTACCTATCATGTTTTTTCTTAAATTACTGTCTCTTATTATGTAATTATATTATTGTGCTAATTTGCTGGCTTTGGTTCTTATTTTGTGGCCTCCTTTGTGGCACTTGCTCTTCCTGGGGTCTGACCCGACTGGTTTTGTATGGCCAGATACCGGAGCAGCAGCAAAGGATCTACCTGTCTTCCAGCCCGATGGTGGTCACCAGGCGTAACCAGGGCATCGAGTGGGTTTCTTTTGTTCTCCCACTGTAATATTGTAAATTATTCTTTTAAGGCGTTTAGCCGACGAGCAAGTGTTAGCTCGATTGTACTTACTTACTGTCTGCCTACGGGCTGTAACATGATTGACAAGCCCCGGGGGTTGATCATGTATGACTGAACTCTTGCTAGTCCTCACATTTTGTAACGACTAGCTTCATGATCATCTGGATATGTAATGTTTGGGATGCCTTACAATTGTATATTTGGAGATCTGATATCTTGTGATTATTATTAGTTGGTTGAGATTGAGACAATAGGCTATTTTATGACCTTAAGAGACTGATAGATTGTAGTAAAACCCTCACATATCTAGACAGCCATGACCGTATAGCGGTGTGGATTCCATTCCGTTATACGTAGCTGGCTATGTCTGCCCCCGCTCTCCAGTATTCTGGTTCTGGGGCGTGACACAACAGTAACCCCCATCTATATAACTTATACGTTGGTTTGGAGTACTGGAGTACTTTGGTATACGTAACTGGTCCATCCCTACTTGCCAGTATTCTGGCTCTGGGACGTGACACTTAGTCTCTGGCATTGTAAATCCTTCTAAAATTTTTATATAGATGTCAGTATCTAAGTCTCCGTACAAATATGCAGTTATAACATCCATAAATCTTATATCAAGATTTTTTGAAACTGCGAGACTAATTAGATATCTAAAATGACATCCATAACTGGAGAGCATGTCTCAACGTATAATTTCAGGTCTTTGAAAGAAACCTTGTGCTACAAGTCGAACTTTGTATCTTTCAACTTTTTTCCTTTCATTTCATTTTCTCATGAAACACCCATTTTAAACCAATATGGTTTATGCCCTTTGGTGTTTCTACTATAGGTCCAAACACACCACGTTTTCTAAAACTTTTAACTCTGCTTGAATAGCATATTTCTAGATTGGCCAATCTTTTCTTTATCGACATTCATTTATACTACGTGATTCATTTTCACAATCATCATTGTCCTTTGATATTTCAGTAGCTACTACATAGCTAAATATGTCATCGATGACAAGTGCTTTTTATATTCCACAATTCACATGAACATGCATGGAATATCGAGATCTCTTTATTTTCAGGTACATGTGCCTCTCTAGAGGCATCCATAGACATTTCAGTGAATTTGGAAACATGCACATCTTTATTATTTATTTTCGGAGCTCCGGCACTATTGGACTTTTATCAGGACAAGATGTTTCATTACCTCTCCTCTTTCTAGGAGCACTATCCTTGGAACCAATAGGCCTACAATGTTTTTGACATGTAGTAGTGGATTCATTTGCCGTCTTGTTTGAATTTTGTCCAATTGGAACAATGATTATGGTTGGCACATATGATCTAGTTACATTTACGGCATCATTAAATGCATCAGGTAATTGAATTACAATTTCTTGCAAATGTATCATTCTCCTTGTCTCATAATCACATTGTAGAGTTCTTGGATCTTGATGAGATAGATTAGGCATATTTCATGTCAATTCATGCCGTTCATTAGCAATGGTTTGTTCTATATAAACAATTTGTTGCTTACCTCCCCCTAATGGCGGGAAGACTCTCTCATCAAATTGACAATCATCGAATCTTATAGTAAAAACATCACCAATTATTGGTTTTAAATACCTTATTATGAAGAAGACTTAAGACTAATGTATATTCCCAAACATCATTGGGGACCCATCTTAGTTCTTTTGGGAGATTAACTGTGACATATACTGCACATCCAAACTTTCTTAAATATGAAATGTTTGGTTGTTTACCACTAACAAGTTGTATATATAAAATAATATGGTAGGCAATGGATCTAAAATGCAACATGTAAAATAGCATGTCCTCATGTCTCAATTGACAAACTAGATTACATTAGTAGATGTCTAACTATAAGTTGGAGATGTTTAATAAATGACTCAACTATCCCATTCTGTGTGTGCACATGGAGAACATGATGCTCTACCTTAATCCCTAATGATGTACAATAATCATAAAAAACTTGTGAGGTAAACTCTGCGGCTTCATAAAGTATAATTGATTTATTCGTGTTATCAGGAAACTGAGATCTAAGTTTAATAATTTGGACAAAAAGACGAGAAAATGCAAGATTTCTAGTAGACAATAGACAAACATATGATCACCTAATAGATGCATCTATGAGTACCATGAAATACCTGAAATGACCACTAGCAGGATGAATATGATCACAAATGTCTCCTTATATTCTTTACAAGAAAGTAGGAGACTCATTCTTAACTTTAGAAAAGATGGTCTAATTATAATATTCCCTTATAAACAAGGAACACATAGGTGATCATTCTTCAATAAGCCAATATCATGATTTTTTAATAAATATCCACAAGGATTATCAATGATCTGATTGAACTTAGTTTGTCCCGGATGACCTAAATGGTCATGCCAAATGCTATATAAGACATGATCATTGGCATTATATTTTGCCATATTCATATGAGATTCAATTATACCAATGGTGGTGAAATACAAACCCACCGAAAGACAAGAGAATTCTTCTAATGTGAGCTACATATTTTGCTCCCAACATTATATGTGATAAATAATGTCTCTTTATTGTTATCATTTCAAGTTTCAATATTGTACCCATTTTGTGTATATCCTTGAAACATAAGAAATTTCTTTTTGGAACCGCTTAAATATAATCCATTCTGCAAATAGGTTTGAGTACCATTAGGTAACATGATGTGTGCTCTCCCAAAGCCCTCAATTATATGGAGTGGTCCAGCTACTGTTGACACTTTATGCATGTCAAATACTAACTTTGGAAAAAAAATTGATTCTTTAAAATCATGTGTTGTAGCACATCTACCAAACACATATCCAAGTTTTTTTTCTTGGATTCTTTGAGTCTGTCAACCTCTTGTTGAGTAACTCGACATTGTTTAAACCAATGTCCATCTTTGTCATATTTATGACAAGCATTACTACTACTGTTTGGTTTATATGAAACACAATAAAACTTTTTATGAACGTATATTCTAGCTAGCATAAGTACAATAAAAATAATTAAGCATTTCAAATGATAATATTATAGAAATGTAACTCCAAATTCATAATAAAAATATTCAATAAAACAAACTCTCATAGTCTAGACATTCCAAGATGGAAACCAAAAATAAAACACGACTTCAAATGTGAAATGGTTTATAAGTACTTGAAATAAAACATAAATTGACCGAGTGCTCATTTAATGGAAGGTGGATTTTCAAGCATCTCCTCAAACTGTTCATTTGTAACTTCATTCTTTTTGTTAGAGGGTGTTGTCCACTTGTTCCATTTATTCTTTTATGAACCATCATTTTCACCTTTGTGAGAATGATAACCATGAACATATCTTCCATAATTTTTTTTCACGTCCTCTCTAAGTCCTCCACCACAACCTCTATTAATTCCAAAATTGGCATTTGTCTTAGAAATTGTCATAGACCCAATTGGTCTAGAGTTGTATTTTTTTTTCATGAGAACGTTGCTATTTGCCTCTGCTACAATGAGAAGTGTCACAAGTTCAGAGCATTTTGTAAAAATTCTTTCACGATATTGTTGCTATAAAAGTACATTACTTGCATAAAAATAGAGAAAATTTTCTCAATCATTTGAGTCTCTGTTTTCTCCGCACAATCTAAGGCGAGAAATAATATTAGACATTACAAAATTATATTCTCTAACATTTTTAGAGTCATGGTATCTTAGATTCACTCATTCACTTTGAGCAGCCATAAGGAATCATCCTTTGGTGGTCAATTATATCCTTTAGAGATGTCCGCAAATTCAATGGATCATCGTCACATAGATATTCTGGCTTTAGATCATCATGGATATGATGTCGTAGAAAAATTAAAGCCTTGGCTTCAAAAGATTTTTTATTTTTTATTCTTAATAGTACCATCAAACTTGTTGGACTGCAATTGCAACTATGCATCCAATTGGCATGATAAATAATTATCTCTGCTAACATCAAGAGCTTTGAATTCAATCTTTGCAAGGCTCGACATCTATATGACAGAAAATAATCATATTAGATGTAAATTAATTTAAATGATAAAATTGATAAGCGCTTTCAAGATTACAAAACTTCATATGTGCCACAATGTGATGAAACGCTATCAAAGAATATTATATCTCATATGTATCACATATACAACAATATGGTAAATGCTATCAAAGAAATATTACATATACCACAATGTGATAAAATGCTATCAAAGAATATTACACCTCATGTGTATCACATATACAACAATGTGGTAAAACGCTATCAAAGAAATATCACATATACAACAATGTGATAAAACGGTATCAAAGAATATTATGTCTTATGTGTATCACATATACAACAATGTGATAAAACGCTATGAAAGAATATTATGTCTTATGTGTATCACATACAACATTGTGATCATTATATAATAATATATTTTGGGTACTTTTTTATAATTCATAATTCGATTCACATATACAACAATGTGAAGTAGTACCTTGTAGAATTCAAATAAATAAATGATAGAAATAACAAATTCGCATAAATTATTTTAATGAAATTAACTAATTCCAAATAAGTGAAGAAAATTTAAGATATTCAAGATTAATATCATAGTTCATACAAAAACATGTAGAAATAAAATTTATATATAATCTTAAAATAATTATCATAAATTTTCTATTTTGAATGAAATTGTGAACATGTTCAATACATATTTAGATTTAAAACTAAAAGAGAAAGTAGATCTAGAAAACTTTTTTTTTGGAATAAGGGTGAATTTATTCCTCGCACATAGCGGTAAAGGTATTACAATACATAATATCACATCATCTCATGCCCCATATTATAATATTATGGAACCAATACTGATACATCGAATTCTATGTTATGTAGAATTCCAATAATAGGGGTAGTCAGGCCTTCGTTATGTAGAATTCCAATAATAGGGGTAGTCAGGCCTTCGAAAATATGCCTGTTCCGCTCCTTCCAGACGTGCCAAATGGAAGCGGCCAGACGAACTCTGGCTCTTCTGGCCCACCCCGGATCCTGGCCTCTGTGGTCTCGAATCCAGCTAAGTATGCTCCTGATGTCTCTATCCACACCAACACCCCCTTTCAGCTGCACACACTGCTCAGTCCAAATGTGCCAGGTCGTCGGACAAACAAAGAAGAGATGCCCCATAGATTCGTCCTCCCCATGACAAAGCACACACTTGGCATCTGGGATCTGCATCCCAAACCTGAGGAGTTTGTCTCTCGTCATCAGTCTGCCTCGCAGAAGTTGGTATACACATAGTTATATTATCTCGGGCAATTCTCTTACCCCAAATGAAGTCCACCTCATCAGCCCGGTCATGGTAAGTCCGAACCAAGTCATAGCAGCTACGGAAGCAGAATAGACCTGACCCGCCCCTCGACCCAGGTCCGGCCCAGCTCCAGGAGTCCTCATGTTGGCTATCATCTATAGTAATAAGACGAATTTTCTCGGCTAGCTGAGCTGTATAAGGATATCCTTCTGGCCTCCATATCTCATCTCTGATGATTCGACTGCATGTGAGCCCCCTGTCTGCCTCTCTGTCCAGATGTCCTTCCAGTATCTCCAGTAAGGATCTGGAACCCAACCAAGGATCAAGCCAGAGATCAGTGGTCGTCCCATCTTTTATGTTCCTGCATATAGCGGTCTTGAGCACCGGCCGACATCTCAGAATGGCCTTAAATGTGACCGAGAAATTATTGTCTATCCTGCAGGCCCAGAAGTTTGTCCGCCTGAGGTATCTGTTCGCCATCCATTCCGCCCAGAGTGAACCCCCTTGATGAATCTCCAGGCCATCTTCACACAAGCTACCTTCCTGACCGCATGTAGAGGCCGCAGCCCCACTCCCCCCTCCTTCCTAGGACGACATAACTGGTCCCAGGAGATCGCATGCATCCCTCCCCTCCAGATGAAGTCCGCATAGATGGACTCCACTTTTTGAATAGTGGCCGACGGGATCTGGATAGACTGGAGCCAGAACATCATGATGCCAGCAATAACTGATCTCACCAACTCAATCCGACCGCCAAAAGATAGACCCGCAGCCTGCCAGCCCTCCACTCTCCTCTGAGCAAAATCTACCAAGCTGTGACAATCCTGCTCTCTGGCGTAGTTGATCGTCAACGGGACCCCCAGGTATTTCACTGGGAGCTCACCTTTTTCTACTTCTATAGCGAAGGCTCTCTCCTCCTAAAGCGTGCATCGGGAACTGAAGTAGACTCTGCTTTTCTTCCTATTTAACTGTAGCCCGGATAGCCTCCCGAACTCCTTCATGATGTCTGATAGCGCTCTCATGCCCCGCATGGAAGGCTGGAGGAGCACCAATAGGTCATCAGCATAAATCAGATGTGAGACCATCGGTCTCACCAACCAAAAAAGGGGTATGTACCGCCGTGTCAATCATGCAGGTGAAATACTCCATCACCAAGGTTAACAAGTACGAAAAGAGGGGATCACCCTGTCTCAGCCCCCGATTGCTCCTGAAGTAGCCATAAGGCGTGCCATAGATGAGGACAGAGAAGGTAGGGGAGCAGATACACTCCTTCACCCTCGCGACCCACCTCTCGTCGAACCCCATGGCGAGCATCAAGTGGCATAGGAAGTCCCGATTGACCGTATCATAGGCTTTCCGTAGATCCAGCTTCACACACGCCTTCATCCCCCAAGGTTTGCTGAACTCCCTCACCATCTCATGTGCAAGTGAGCTGTGCTTCGCTATCGATCGTCCCTTGATGAAAGCTGCCTGATTCTGGGACACCAATCCCTGCATAATCTCCTCCAAATGCCTGCACATAAGATGTGTAATAATCTTATAAAGAAAGTTACAACAAGCAATGGGTCTAAAGTCTGCAAGCGAGGTAGCGCCCTCCTTCTTAGGAACCAGGGTCAAGAACGTGTGGTTCATCTCCTTCAGAAGCCTGCCCTCCGCGAAGAACTCCTGGACCGCCTCCAAAACATGGTACTTAAGCACACCCCAGTGTCGCTTAAAGAACCCTGAAGAGAAGTCATAAGGCCCAGGAGCTTTGTTAGGATTAGCCTTCATCACAATGTCTTCCACCTCCTCCAATCTCAAAGGGGCCAATAGCAGGCTATTACCATGGTGCGTCACCAGCCTTTTCATGACAATGTCGGAGAACGTACTGGTGTAATCCGTCTGCTGGTATAAGTCCGAATAAAATCTGACGGCCTCCTCCTGGATCTCCACCGGGTCCCCTACCAGGCGCCCCTCGCCATTCAGAAGTCTGGGGATGCTGTTCCAGTGCTGACGAGTACGGATCATATCATAGAAGAACTTGGTGCATCGGTCACCATCCTTGAGCCAGGTGCATTTAGCCCTCTGTGCCGCACTAATCTCCTCCTGTAACCTCATGATGCTGACCTCCTCTATCAGAGTCTTCTCCCTAGCCGCCAACTCCCCGTCCAGAATGTCAGCCTGTAGAGCCACCCGAGTGTCCCGAAGCTCGGCTTCCTTTTCCGTCAGAGAGGTTCGCGGTCTCATCTTCACCCAACCCCTAAGCGCTCGCTTGATCTGCTTGAGTTTATGAACCATGCGGAACTGAGCCGTGCCATCCCGGAAGTGCTGCATGTATGTCCTAAAAATTAAGTTGCATCTATCAAATAGGCAGAGAAGTCTCAATTGTGCACCCTTCAATGAACTGTGCTGGAGATAGATTACGCTGCAAATCAAACGCACGAGCTGAACTGCGCTACCACCCGAGCGCGCTATGCTGACATGGCAACGCCATCATTACCTGACAAAGATCAGATCTTCTGACAGTCTGACAGCCCAAAAAATGAGGAGTCTGTTCGTTTCTTGTGCAGCACAGCACTCGAGAACAGCTATACAACCTCAGCACAGTTTGCCAGTCCAACCTCAGTGCAGTTTGACCAAGTCCGAATCCTATCGCTATCCATTGACTAGAAGGAAGCGCAGTCTGAAGCTAGCGCTATTCGGTTAGCGCGATTCATCAAATAACTGATATTTGTTACGTGGCTTACATGCCATCAATTGCTCGTCACGTGGCAACCGTCTGTACACGACCAAGCGTATTTCAATCAAATATTGCCATGCATCTGAATACAGTTAGCCTACGATCGAGCAACTGCCCAATAGGCCAGCACAGTTTGCAGTCTGCACAGTCTGTCGACAGTGCAGTTCATCATACGCAATCCAGAATAACTATAAAATAGTTATTTCTAGAACTCTAAAAATAGAGTTTCAAGTCCTTCATTAAGAAGATCAGATCATATTACCATCAGAGATCAGGAGTTCTTGTCCAAGTGCTGCTGCATTCTTCAAAGGCTATCGTCTTCAAAGTTCACATCGTCCAAGGGATAAAGCGATTATTTTCAGATCGGATTCCTATAGTTGTACTTTCCCAGAATTTATTGTACTCTTGTACTATTCTTTAAAGTTTGTGAAATAAAAGACTTTTGTTTTTGCAAACAAAATGGCGACTCTGCTGGGGACGACTTTCTCCTCCGACAAGGAAGTGACAACTCAATGTGACGCTGCGTCTATCGGAAAGACGTAGAAGATGCTGGTTGTGAAGGTCAACCAGAATGCCTACGAAGTAATGATCAATTCTGGGGCTATTCGGCGCACTGTGACCTCTGTCAAGAGCAAGGTCCATTCAAAGTGGATCCCGAAGTCCTCTGCACAACCTGTTGTTTCTTCTGACAGGAAGCCAGTAGCCACTTCTGCTCCTGCGCAACCCATTACTCTCTCTGCCAAGGCGCAAGCCAGAGCCCCTATAGCTGCTGCGCAGTCCATCACCCTCCCTGCTAAGGCGCAAGCCAGAGCTCCTACAGCCCATGCGCAGCATATTACTCCTCTTGCCACAGCGCAATCTATATCTTATGCTGCTATGGCAAAGTTCAAAACCCCTTTTCCTCTGGCGCAGTTGGCGACCTCTGTCCCTCCTGCGCAATCCACTATTCCAACAAACAGAGCGCAACCTAAGCCCTTTGAAGTCAAGACTTCACTTGCTGCTTCTTCTAGAACACAGGTTGCACCTTCTGCTTATGCTATGGCCACAGAGTCCCCTGTCATCACTTCTAAAGGGCAAGTTGCTCCGTCTTCTGTTCCTGTGCAACCCACAGGGGGTAGTCTTTTGGCTATTCCTCCTCCGTCTAACAGAGGGAAACGCTCTTTAGCCAACCCTTCTTCACAAAATAAAGAAAAAGGCCCTTTGGTCTTTTCTCAGTCTTCTCCGATTTTTACCTCAGAAGATCCATCTGAACGTGCCTCGGCACCAAACAGTACAAAAACCCTCTCAAACAAGAGTTCTTCTCTCCCTGCTTGTAATGTCCCAAATTCGTGATACGTATTTAGTGTACGTATACGTGTTTTGGACCCATATTTTATTTAGTCATGATTAGTTATCTTGGTTTATTTTGCACTGGCTTAGTTTTATTGGCATTGATAGTTTAAATGGTTTTAATGGTTCATTGGTTTATTTTGGATTAGTAAGGCTTGGGTTATTTCATGATTCATTTGGTTTAAATTGTTGGAGAGAGTTTATTGGCCTTGACTTGGTTCACCTTGGTTTATCTTGGCTTGGTTTATTCCTGGGGTTGGTTTGGTTCGGCTAGGCTTGGTTGCCTTGGTTCATCAAGAACCAAGGGGTGAACCCCCTACCTACCACCACCCATAGTATTTATTACCCTTTCTCCTTCTCTCTCTTCATTAATATCTTCTTCTTCTCCACCATTAACTCCTGTACCTACCAAGAGAGAGAGAGCTAGGCAAGTGCATCTTGCTTCATAGAGAAACTCCAATTTTATTACTTTATTCTCTTCCTTACAGCATTCTAACTTACTTTAGAACTTGGCATTTTCACTTTCCATGGCTAGATTCTTGTAGATCTAAGTTTATTTCATTTTCGGATTTCTTGGGTTTTGATCTACTTAATCTTGTTATTTCCAAGTTTTGATGGTTCCATGTTGTAGAGCATTTCGTTCTACCCTATTTTGACCTATGGAAGTTCGGATTTGGGCTCTGGATGGAAGTTTTACGTTGCTTGGAAGCCATGGTTGCTTAGCTCTTCTTTTCGGAAAACTTGGAGAAGAAGAACAGTCTGGCCGCATGGACTCAGCCGCATAACTCTATGCGGCAAGTTCTACTGGCAGCATGGAATTCCCCAGCCGCATAAGACTTCTTGAGGACTTGACCACATGAACAATCATGCGGTATGAGACTTGACTCGGATCTAGCCGCATAACCTTGCTCAGACTAAGCCGCATGAGTCCCTGTTATCTCAGCCGCATAAGGACTAGTCTCTCCCGGCCGCATATGACACATCTTCCGCTGGCCGCATAAGCACCACATTCCTGAGCCGCATGACCCTTGCTTGGACCCAGTCGCATGAGGCTCGTTCTCTGAGCCGCATGAGACCCGTCACCCTGAGCCGCATGAGATGTGATGTCTCAGCCGCATAAGCCCGATTCTCCCTTCAGCCGCATAAGGCTAGGACTCCCTGGACCGCATAGAACCCTGCTCATTCCCTGAGCCGCATGGACTCGGATTCCTGAGCCGCACGGAGTCTTCCCGAGCTTTGTCTTATTATTTGTATGCGATTATTAATGTTATATTTATCTTATAACTTCAGTATAACTTGAGTACACATTTACCCCTTATTGTATATTTTTACGCCCATTTTATATCCTTACGTCTTTTGTCCTGAAATTGGAAATCATGAATTTATTTGATATGTTCGGAATTGATAATTGAGCATGACGTGATAGTGACCCGTAGTGGTGCACTCCTGATATAATAACCTGACATGACCTGATAGTGGCCCGTCGTGGCGCACTCCTGACTAGTACACTTGACATGATAACCTGACATGAATTTTCTTGATAAGCTGTTGCGACGGCTACCTGACATGACATGACCTGTATAAGTAACCTGGACACCGTGGGCGATTGTGCTTGTACAAATAATCCAGTCCTGTCTTGCATCATGTCTAGGAGGGGACTCCTGAGTACCACGGTCAAGAGTACCTACTGAAATGGACTAAGGTTAATGACTAGTATAATTCACTAGACATGAAGAGATGTTCCCCAGTTACAGGCGATCCCGTTATCCCGGCCGCAAATGTTTGGACTTGTAGCATGCCGACGAGTAGGGCACATTTTCAGCCCACTGTTATGTGGGGCACCCTCTATTGTCACTTTAATGATTGAACTCTATTGTCACTCTAATGCATTGTACTCTCTAAATTGTCACTATAATTGCCTGGATAACCTGGATAGCTGCAGGGCCTGTGACTACTTGGAGCATCTTATTGCATCTTGCTAGTAACTAGGATTGTGATAACCCTAGTTAGTTAATGTAGAAAGCCGTAGGCAATGATTGGCCGTGATTGCTTGTATGGAGTCTAGTCCAGTATAGTATTGTCTAGAAGTGATTGCTTGATTGCAAGACTGTACCAGAATGATTGAATGATTGTCACTCCAGATTGTCACTATAATGATTGTACTCTACTGTCACTCTAGTGTATTGTACTCTTATTGTCACTTTTATCATTGTACTCTTATTTTCACCTTAACGATTATCACCTTTAGCAATAAATGATCAGAGACTAAGTTCTGTTCAGGCGAAGGGTTACAATCTCGGTCCTTGTTTGGTTTAAGGATTGTAACCTGGCTTCCGGAATAGTACCTTCGTTTTCTCTTCATATATTGTCCAGCTATATTTTATTTTAGCATGATTCTCCAGTTCTTTTATGTTAATAATGCTTCTCTTAATTATTTTCTTTGATTGGGGCAAGTGCATTGGTAGTGCACAAACCTCAATCTGTGTTACTGATTGTTGTTTTCTTACATATGGAATGCTAATGATTTGTTGGTTTTAGTTCTTAAGTGAAGCCTCCTTTGTGGCACTTGCTCTTTCTGGGGTCTGACCCAGCTGGTTTTGTATGGCCAGATACCGGAGCAACACCAAAGGATCTCCCTGCTTTTCAGCCCGATGGTGGTCACCAGGCGTAACCAGGGCATCGAGTGGGTTTCTTTTGTTCTCCCACTGTAATATTGTAAATTATTCTTTTGAGGCGTTTAGCCGACGAGCAAGTGTTAGCTCGATTGTACTTACTTACTGTCTGCCTACGGGCTGTAACATGATTGACAAGCCCCGGGGGTTGATCATGTATGACTAAACTCTTGCTAGTCCTCACATTTTGTAACGACTAGTTTCATGATCATTCCGAATATATGATGTATGGGACGCCTTACTATTGTGTATTTGGTGGTCTGATATCTTGTAACTATTATTGGTTGGTTGAGATTGAGACAATAGGCTATCTATGACCTTAAGAGACTGATGGATTGTAGTGAAACCCTCACATATCTAGACAGCCGTGACCGTATAGCGGTGTGGATTCCATTCCGTTATACGTAGTTGGCTATGTCTGCCCCCGCTCTCCAGTATTCTGGTTCTGGGGCGTGACACTGCTAAAGGGAAGAATATTGATCAAAGAGGTATTTTGCCTACTCCATTAGCACATTTCCAAGATCTTCCAACTCTTCGGATGTCCCGCTCAAAGCAGGGGAAATTGCTGGTGTCTCAGACAGAAGCCCCTGGGGATGAGTTTGCCGATTTACGGACTTATCTCAACAGACCAGTTTCTATGAAAAGCAAGCAACCAATGCCGAAGACGAACTTGCATCAGAAGCAAACTTCCGGGAGGAAAAATCCTAATACCTATGCCAATGGGTTGAGTACTTCTCTGTATACTCACGGGACAAGGCATCTGAAGAATCGGAATCATGTTCCGAATGTCGTCAAAGAACATATCCCTGACCTTAGGGAATACCTCAAGCAGAAGCGGAACACACCTCAACACCTCCAATCCAACCATTGGAACACCATTATAATCACAAAGTGGTTACTAAGTGTTGTTGCCAGACGATAAAACGATCTGTCTTCGATCGTTTAACTTCTGAACCAATGTCCGAAGATGAAGACGAGGTGCTCTATGCCTCTGTAAACATGGCTTCCCGAGACACTGGGGGTAGGAAGTGTTCAAAGCATGGCAAACCCCGTAAGCCCAGTCAACGATATCTGGATTTACTCCATGAATCCTCTGAAGGAGTATTCCGACACACCCAATCTCGAAGTCGAGACACAACCGGTCGTAGAGATCTTCTCCAAGATCCTTCTGGTCACTTCTCTGTTTCTCATTCAGGGGACGATTCTTTCTCTGATTACGATGCATACAATGAAAGCTCTGAACAGACAGTGTCTTCTACTGTGCCCAGAGAAGTGTCAGCCTATGTTGTCACTGAAGATCCAGATGCTTCTAGTTCGGCCAGTCAAGAATAACGAATCGCTGCACTGGAAGATAAATTGAAGACCATGGCTGAAATGATCGCAAGTATGCATACTGTTATCATAGCTCAACATACAGTATCACCAACTGCACCTGCTGCCAATCCCGAGATTATAGCATCATCGGTGCCTGTCAATGCAGGTCTAGGGGTACCGTCCCCTCCTGTAGCCTCAATACCTATTCAAGTTACACCCAGTCATTCAGGAGCTGGGGGTAGTGCTTACCATGCTGTTCCTCCTCCTAACACGGTGAGCCAGCCTATTACTTCTCCATCCTCAGGAGATGCCAATGAGGCTATAAAACTACTACGTAATCAGTTCGTAGCCTTCAAAGAGAAAGACGGTCTACAAAGGTTGGGGATCAAACAACCTTATCCAGTGGAATGGAAGGAAGTCCCATTCCCTCCAAAGTACAAAATTCCTACAATCACGCTGTTTGACGGAAGCACTTCTCTGAGTCAGTTCATTAACTATTTCGAGGTAATGACTGTCCAGCTCCAACCAAGTGATGCTCATCTTACCAGAGTCTTTGTCGGCTGTTTAGCCGGTACAGCATATGATTGGTACCGCAGCCTGCCTGACGGCTCTATCACTTCATTTGCTGGGCTCAAGCAGATGTTCCTGGAACGATTCTATGAGGGTATCAACGATATGACTATATCCGCCCTCAACAAGATCAAGCAAAGACATAATAAAACTACTAAAAGTTTCATTGAACGATTCCGCCGAGAAGCACTCAAAATGCCTCCCGGAACCCCATCTGTTGTAACGATAGACACTTGTAAGTCAAACTTGTTGCCTATCATCAGCATGTGGACGGGGTCAACACAGTTCCAGGACTGGCCGTCATTCATTGTCAACGCTAAAGCAGCTGAAGTGAGTGCCGAGAAGTTCAAACAGTTGGGGGTACATATGTCTAATCCTGATCGAGATGAGTCTTCTGCATCCGGTAGCGATAATCGCCAGAACAACCGCAAGGGCAAAGAAACCTTGAATATCAACCTCAAGAACAAGGAATCCTTGGCTGTTAATGTGGCTCAACCCACGTCTACCTCTACTCCTTCTGCACCTCCACCAAAGGAACCTCGCCCAAAAGTAGAGTATTCCTTTGATGAAAATGATACAGCGAGCATCTTCGACTGTTTGCTGAAGAGCAATAAATTGCAACTTCCTGACCCGAAGAAGCCTGATGAAGTCGGTAAGACTGACCACCCAAAGTACTGTGTTTATCACAGGTTCATAGGGCATCCTACTCGGGCGTGCTATGTGCTCAAAGGCAAGATTCAAGAGTTAGTTAACGCCGGTGTTATCACTCTTCAACAGGATGAAAGACTGTTACAGCCAATATGATTTCTGTACAGTTCGACGACTTCCCACCATAAGTGGTGCAGAGTGGCATCGTCCCCATTCCCAGGACTACTCTTGAGATTGAGAATCTTCCTCCTCCACAAAGTGAAGGTCTTGTCCCCTTATCCCTTGATAATGGCGAGATCATGTGGATTCATCCTGATCTTGTTTCAGATTTTGAAGCTCCTTCTTCCTCCAAGCAAAAAAACGCTCCAAGGGCAAGACAAAAAGCTGCAATATGGTATCTTTTGACCCCATAGTTGAAGAAGAGATCCTGTTAGGCACCAGATCAGGAAAAACCTATCTACGGAAGCATCCCAAAACTCAGTAGGATCCTGCTTCGTCCTCCGAGGTTGTTCCAGTACAGCCTGTCTCTACAGAAGTCATCCCTTCTACATCATTACCGGTTGCGGAACCAACTCTTCCTAAACCGGCAGCAGCAAGGACAAACAACAAGTCCGCTTCGACAAAGTTTTGAAGAAGTCATCCCCCTCTGGACTTGAAAGCCATATAACTTTGATATATTGGCTCAACTGGCCAACACACCGGCTAGGCTGTCTATCTTCGAGCTCTTACGCCTCTCTAAAGAGACTCGAGAAACACTGAGTGAGGCTTTGATGCAGGCAGACACTTGCTTAACTCTTCTCAAGAAACCTGAATCAGAACCTGTCTCTTGTCTCCACTGTCACAGTGTGCTGGAATTAATTCCAAATATTACCTTCACACAAGATGACATGTTGATGGAAGACAATCGATATGACTGTCCTCTCTACTTTACAGGATATATCGACACCATGAAGGTTGATCGTATTCTGATAGATCCAGGGTCAGCACTTAGCATCATGCCTAAGACAATGTTGGATGCTCTGAAGATTCCAGTGCATAGCCTCTCTGGCACTATCACCACCATTCTGGGATTCAACCAGGAAAGAAGTGAACCTTTAGGCAAGATACGCCTAAAACTCCAAATTGGCAATCTTCGCACGAAGGTGACCTTCTACATTATAGACAACCATGATTGTTCCTACAATGCTATTCTGGGGAGACCATTCCTTCATGAACACAACATTGTTTCTTCCACTCTCCATCAATGCTTCAAATATATTGATGATAAAAGGGAAGTCCAAAAAGAAGTTGCGGATCTCTACCCTTTCAAGGGCGTCGAAGCATATTGCAACGACGCTCGCATGTACAAAAAAGAGTTTATGAAGGTAGTTTTGGCCATGGATGGTGAAGAAGAACATGAAGCAGTACCCAGTGACACTCTCATTATACATGTCAAAGGACGTGTCTCTCATCCTAAATCCTCCAAACCACTAGCTATTCATCTGCCAGCCCAGAAGCAATCAACTGGTGATAATCAAGATCAAAGGGAGCTCACCTCTTCTGAGCCACTGGTTATCGACTTACGTCGTAACAAAGAACAAAAGGAGCTCACCTCTTCTGAGCCATTGGTTATCGACCTCCGTCGTAACAATGAGAAAAGGAAGCTCACCTCTTCTGAGTCGCTTGTTATCGACCTTCGTCACAACAAGCCTAAACCTTCTTCCTCTTCTGTTCCTCCTCTTGTAATCGATCTGATCAAGCCGGCTAAGGCTAAAGGTCCTATTGTAAATATGGATGTACAAATCAATAAAAAAGCATCTACTTTCCAGTATACTGACGTCATTTATCATACTAAATGCTATTTGGATTTGCTAGATAGCATTCAGTCATTTACCATAGGAGTCATACAGTCCCTACAGACGAAAGTATTATTTGAACATCCAGATGACTCATATTTTGTTGTCCCTTCTCGAAAGAGAGGTGAGAGTCCAATACTTTTTAGTAAAGGGCCAGAACAAAAATTCAGCTATACGGATGATAGCAAAAATAACGATATGGGACGTCTTCAACTTCGTCGTTATAGTCAACAATCAAAAGATATCATCCGAAAGATGGGTTATGACTTCAAGAATGGCCTCAATTACGGTAAGGGTAGACGAACGCCTATCCGTACGGTTGTTCTGAAAGGAAAATCAGAGATGTACTACAGCAGGACGAAAAGAGGTCTCGGATATACTTTACCTCTGGTCTTATCTCCAGAAGTCTCCGAATCCGATAGTGAAGAGCGTTCCAACTCTTTTGAGTCCAGATCATGGGATTCTGACACCAGCATCGGTCAAGTTCATCGATTGATCGTATCTTCTAACTTGGTCTCCGCTGAACTCCCGGAAGGTTATGACGAGGATATCGAAGAAAATCCCGAAACAGATCCTTGGGCTCAACGAATGGATACCCAATGGGAACTCCGATTCGAACAACGAGAACCTTCTACCGAAGATCAATTGGTTCAAATTGACGTAGGAGAAAGCGGATCACCTCGTCCAATATTCATTAGCAAGAACCTTCCAGAGGCGGATAAGCAAGAATTAATTCTTCTTATTCGAGAATACATTGATGTCTTTGCTTGGAATTATGAAGACATGCCAGGTTTAGATCCCAAAGTGGCTACTCATAAATTGAATATTTTACCTAATGCAAAGCCAGTCAAACAACAGCAAAGGCAATTCAAGCCAGAAATGATGGACGCGATTGATGATGAAGTCAAAAAGCTCATAGCTTGTGGCTTTATTCGAGAAGAACAACATCCAGATTGGGTAGCCAACGTTGTCCTAGTCTTGAAAAAAACTGGCAAAGTTCGAGTTTGCATCGACTTCCGGGATCTTAATGAAGCTTGTCCAAAGGATGAATTTCCTCTCCCTATTACAGATGTCATGATCGACAATACTTGTGGGTTTGAAAGAATATCCTTTATGTATGGATTCTCTAGATACAATCAGATTCGGATGAACCCTGAAGATGAAAAACATACTTCTTTCCGCACCCCTCGCGGAGTCTACTGCTACACTGTGATGCCATTTGGTCTCAAGAACGCGGGTGCAACTTACCAACGAGCTATGAGTACCATCTTTCGAGATCATCTTCGTAAGACTGTCGAATGCTATGTTGATGATATTGCTGTCAAGAGTCGTCTAAAGGAAGATCACATCCAAGATTTAAGAACTATCTTCAATCTAATGCGCCAATATCAGTTAAAAATGAATCCCACCAAGTCATTCTTGGGTGTCTTTAGTGGTAAATTTTTCGGCTTCGTCATTACCTCTAAAGGTATACACGTGGATCCCGAGAAGATCAAAGCCATTCAAGAGATGCGTCCTCCACGCAACTTAAAAGAGCTACGAGGATTCCAAGGTCGGCTTACGTATATCAGGAGATTCATTTCAAATCTGTCTGGACGCTACAGACCGTTTACTCAGTTAATGAAGAAGGGTGTATCTTTCGTTTGGACCGAAGAATGTCAGCAAGCCTTTGATGATATAAAGCGATATCTGATGAACCCACCAGTCCTGGTGCCACCAATCTCAGGCATACTATTCTTAATGTATGTCCGTGCTATGGATCATTCACTGGGTGCTTTACTTGCCCAGAAGAACAAAGAAGGCCATGAACAAGCCATCTACTATCTTAGTCGTACTATGATTGGTGCTGAACACCGTTATAGTCCGGTTGAGAAAGAATGCCTAGCTCTTATGTTCGCTGTTCAAAAGACTCGGCATTATATCATTGGCCAAACCATTCACGTCATTTCCCGAGTTAATCCTCTTCGGGTACTGATGAAGAAACCCAGCACACTCAATTCTCGACTGGCTACATGGGCCATTCTGCTAGTCCAATACGACATGGTTTATGTTCCGTAAAAGTCTGTTAAGGGTCAAGCACTGGCTGACTTTTTAGCAGCTCATCCTGTTCCGGAGACATCTAAGCTTTATGATGAAATTCCAGATGAAACATTAGAATCAAACATGATCTCTGAAGAATTTCCTACCTGGCGTCTGTTCTTCGACGGAGCATCTCGGATCGGACCCAATGGGACCATTGTCGCAGGAGTTGGAATTGTACTAGTCTCTCCAGAAGGTTTAGCTATCCAAAGAGCTTATTCCTTAGATCAGCCATGCTCTAACAATGTGGCAGAATACAATGCCTTGCTCATTGGACTCCAATTAGCAAAACAGTTGGGAGTCGAATATCTGGAAGTCTACGACGATTCTAAACTGGTTGTCAATCAGGTTAGAGGAATATACGAAGTTCGCCATCAAGATTTAGTGCCCTATCATGAAGCTGCAATTTACATGGCTACATTATTCAAGGCTTTCTTCATTGAATATGTTCGGCGAACTTGTAACACTGAGGCAGATGCTTTAGCTAATCTCGCAGCAGTTTTAGCAATTCCCATCAAAAGACAACAAGTGGTCGTTGTTTCCAACAGAGAGTTGTTCTGCATTGAAAATAATCGCAACATTGAGTTCAGTAACTTCGCCGAAGTCAATGTTATCAATGAAGATTGGAGAGCTCCTTTTATTGACTTCGTAGTTCATGACATACTTCCTGAAGATCCTAAGGAGGCTACGAGTATTCGTCGACGATCTCTTTGATTCTACTACAATCAGACTACCAAAACTCTCTATCGATGGACTTATGACGGCCTACTCTTGCGTTGTCTTGCTGGTGATGAAGCGAAGCAAGTATTGCGTGAAGCTCATGATGGCGTTTGCGGAGCACATCAACCCGGCCCTAAACTGCAAGATCGTATCCGACGAATGGGTTACTATTGGCCCTTTATGGTGTCTGATGCCATCGAATATGCAAAGAAATGTCGAGCTTGTCAAATTCATGCAGATTTCATCCATCAACCGTCGAAATTCCTTCATCCGGCTGCTGCTTTCTGGCCTTTTGAAGCTTGGGGTATGGATATTATAGGTCCTATCAATCTTTCTTCTTCTAAAGGACATGGATTTATACTAGCAATAACTGATTATTTCTCCAAGTGGGCCGAAGCTATACCTTTGGCTGAAGTCAAAACCAGCAGCGTCATCAACTTCGTCAAACACCATGTCATTTACAGATTTGGTGTACCTCGACGAATCATTCACGACAATGGACCTCAGTTCATCAGTCAAAAGTTCACCAGGTTCTGTGATGATCATCGGATTGATAATGTCGCCTCTACAGCTTACAACCCTGCTGCTAATGGCTTGGCTGAAGCCTTCAACAAAACTATCATCAAGCTCCTTAAGAAGTTTGTGTCTACTAACAAACGGAACTGGAGTGAAAAGCTTGGGGAATGCCTATGGGCCTACCGTACTACGGTCCGCAACCCCACAGGCTGTACACCCTTCTCTCTGGTGTACGGTTGTGAAGCAGTTCTACCTCTGGAACTTCAAATTCCTTTCTTGAGAATTGCTATCGCTAACGAACTTACTACAGAGAACAATGATCTTCTTCGACTTCAAGAACTGAAAGCGCTCGATGAGAAGCGACTATTGGCTCAACAACACATAGAATTATATCAAGCCCGCATCTCGAAGACTTTTAACCGCAAAGTTAAAGTCAGAACCTTTCAGAAAGGGGAACTCGTTCTTACAGTCAGACGTCCCATGATTATGACTCACATGAGCAAAGGCAAGTTCGATGCAAAATAGGAAGGGCCTTATATCGTGAGTAAAGTCTTCTCAAATGGAGCCTATCAACTCACAGAGCTGGACGGTCGAGTTGCAATGATGCCCATCAATGGCAAGTTCTTTAAAAAGTACTATGTATGAATGTAAAAGGGATTTCTTGTAAATATGATCAGACAGTTCATAAATAACGTTTGATTTTATTTCATCATAAACGATGTTACATGATATCAAGGACGAGAATCACTATCGTCCTTCTTAAAGACAGGACGAGGACCACTACCATCCTTTTCAAAAATATAGTCGGCAAAAGAGCCGAGGACATCCTTGCTCGATTTCACCAGAAACGTGCAAGCGGCCATCCTCATGGCCTCTTCTTCTTCAGTCTTCCCGGGCTCAACTAGGAAGTCCAAGATATCCCGTGGCGGCTTGGGTACAGACGAACCTTCACCCGCCTCCGTCTACTTTGGCTGGTTTGGCTCGGCTGGACGCTCCTCAATGACTTCTTCAACCTTGGGGACAATCTCAGCCTTCTTGGAGGCATCTTCAGACGACATTTTGTGAAATTGATCATTCCATCTAAATTTTTGTTCTATTTATAGGCAGAGATTCTTGAAACAGTCGATTACGCGAATCGAAGCGACGCATTCTTCACAACATTAATTCCATTCATTTGACGGTTCATCCGTTCATTCCATTCCGACGGTTCATCCGTTCATTCCATTCATCTAACGGTTCACCCGTTCATTCTATTCATCCGACGGTTCATCCGTTCATTCCATTCACCTGACGGTTCATCCGTGCATTCTATTCATCCGACGGTTCATCCGTTCATCCCATTTATACGATGGTTCATCCGTTCATCCCGACGATTCATTTTGTTCATACATCTTGACCACTCATCCGTTCATCCATATCAACAACTTGTCACGTCTTTACTATCTCTGATTAAGTTGTCTACCGAAATAATGATATTCAAAAAAGAAAATTATATTCTGCCATGTCCACATTACCTCTGAGCAGATATAATGAATATAATTATTTTCTAAATCAAAAAATATATCATGTCCTGAACCTCTGAATATATTTTCTATCGCTATTATTTATATCCGTAATGGGATATGCAATAAATAATAGAGCCACAAAATAATGTCTTTTTATTGATCAAAATAAAAGGCATTACAAAAAGACATATCACAAAAGAGAAAGTACAAAAGATTTTCTTTTACTCAATCGGTGGGGTCATCAGACTAGCTATCTGCTGCTTCAAAGTTTGAAGTCGTTCTTCACGAGAATCCAGCACCCGCTTTCTAGCTTCCTCCATTCTAGATTTATCGTCAAATGTCGGCAAGGTCACTAGCCGGCGAGCGATTTCATCTTGATGAGACTTGATAAACTCATTCTTCTCATGGGTCAGAATGTCTAGTTGCTGAACTGCAGCTTGATGCTGTGTAGTCTCTTCCTCAAGAGCAAGTTGAACGATCCTCAACTCTTCTTGAAGTCGAGCAAACTCTGCCTTCAGTTCAGCAACCTTCTTTTCTTTCTCCCCAGCAGCAGACGCTACTATCTCCATCTGGGAATCATACTCTGAAGACTTTGTGGCAAAAGTGTCCAAGAAAGTCTTGAAAGCAGCTTTTGTGACCTCAGCTTCTCGAGTCATCCTTTCGAACTCGGCATTCACCAGTGGCTCTACCTCCCCCCGATTAAGATCTTTGTAAATCTTAATTGACTCCTCCAGCTCATCCAGCACATGTTCGAGATAGGCGGCTTGAGCCTCATCACCCTGACTTCGGATGCCGCCGATCAGATAAGAAGTTGGACTTCTGACAGTGATGAAAACAACACTCTCTTTCTCTATTACCCTTTCTACTAAAGGTCCTAATGAAGTGAAGAAGAGGTTGGTGAAGGAGCCAACTATAAATTTGTTGGTGGCCGCTGCACTAGGTGTGGCAGCGACTCCTATAGAAGTTGTAGCAGCAGATGCCTGTGAAGGCGAAAGTTCGGCTTCTTGAACATAGGCTGAAGTCTCTTTGGACAAGGGAGCCATAGTGGAGCTAGTTGCCCCTCCCAGATGTTCCTCTGCAAAATCGAATAAACATCATCAGTTTGCTGCCATTAAGGACTATCAAAAAGGATCAAAATGAGGGCACGTTTACCAATGCTGGGTTTAATGACAAGATTGTCATCTGTTGACATAGGCTGCAGCCTCGCAGAAGTAGCTTCAGACATCACTGGCTGACTACTTCCTGCTTCAGAACCGCCTGATAGATGACGGCTGCCGCTAGCTATCGCCTCTATCTGTACTATGTCAGTGCATACCGGAGGAATCGAAGAAGATTGAATTTCTGTATGAATGAAAGTTAAAACATCAGTCATCTGATCTATAAATGAAGATTGTTAAAATTAGTCAATACCTCTTTGATCGGGGACAATAGTTTCCTCCGGTGCTGCTTCATCAGCATTCTTCTCTTGGAGTGTAGGGACAGCAGCATCCTCTTCATTGTCATGAACATCCTCTGCAGATGTTTCTTCGTCGTCTGCCTCCTCCTCTGGTGCTTCTTCATCATCACTTGCATCAACTGGATCTATGTCATGGAAGCCGAAATCACAGTCATCCAGAGCCTCGATCATCAGTCGATCTTCTTCAGCACGACGTGATCTTGGTGTAGCTAGAAGACGAGCAGCTTCCATTGCAAGGGTTGGAGATGGTAATACCTCAATAGATGATTCCGACTCATTGATTTGGGTCGGAGTTACATTCGCTTCTGCAGCCTCATCTTTTGTTTCTGCAGTCTCTTCCCTTGTGTCTGTGACCTGGTCTCTTATTTCTATATTGGTAGCTCCTTCTTGTGTATCTGTTACCTGTTGAGGCTCAGAAGCAGGTGTAGGAGAAGGTATCATAACCCCGACGGGTGGCCACTTTCTTTTTGAAAGCTATTTTCTTTCGGCGTAGAGGTTCTTCCGGGCTCTCTACATCTGCAGCATGTGTTTGTCTTTGGGTGGAAGTTGGGGTCGTCACCTCTTCTCTGTGAGTCGACTCAGCCTGTTGCCGAGACTGTGATCGAGTAGTGACCCTTTTCGAAGAGTCTACAGCAGCCTTCTTCTTAGAGACAGGAGAAGATGGTTCTTCTGCCTTCCTCTTCTTCTTCTCCTTGATCGGAGATCTTACAACTTTCAAAGAAACACGCAGCGGTTCGTAGACTTCTTCAGGGAAGTTGGCTTCCCTCGAAGCTTCTAGAGGTGCATCAGCTGACTCGTGCTCTTCATCATTACCAGGAGGCAACAAAACAGGTGCTTCTTTTCTAAATCGTGTTACCGTCGCAAAGCTGTCTGTTAAATTGAAGTTCTCAGCAAAAGTGTTTGCTGACGTATAAAAGATTGAATAAGTATACAGCATGCGGGGGCCACGGTAGTTCTTTGTCGGCATCAAGAATGTTGTCTTTGTGTCACGGGCATTATAATAGGCCCAAGCCCGGGCTCCATCAATCAAATAACCTTTTCCTTGTAGGCATGTTATGGCATTGCCTACGTGGAATTGGTCGTAGCCGAATTGGCGTGCAAAACGGCTTGGGAGATAAGGTTCAAGATAGCATTCATCTTCGAACCGATATACTATATGTGAAGGCCGAATCGTCCTCAACCAGTCAAAAGATGTATGGCCCAAAGGCTGCATTCTCACTGAGTCGACGAGGTTCGTTGACATATATTCGTAACCGGCTGGAGGCGGAACACAGAAGAAGTTCCATCATTTGCCTAAGTTCAAGACTCGCCTGCAGTCTTTTAAAGTGGTATAGACCCACTTACATCCAGAATATCTTCTCAGAAAACTGTCGCTTACTGCTCCCATAGTAGGGTTCATTAAAGAAGGATGGTGTAGAAGCAGCCATCCAAACAGATATGTATAAGGAAGTTCCAGCCGAGGAAAGTGTCCCTTTTTACCTTTTCCTTGAATCATCGAATCAACGAAGAGACGGAGGCCGACATTCATTCTACATGTCATTGCTGACAATAAATCCATCCGGTAGCCAAAAATTAGACGAACGGCAGCAAACAGTACACCGCGATGGAAGCGGTCAACTGTACTGGCCCCAGGAACGACATATCGTCGAAGCCAGTAGGTAAGGAAACCTGCCAGTTGGGCTTCCTTTGACATGGGCCTGTAACCCATCCTCATAAAACTCTCAACGATGTCTCCTTCTTTGAAAGGAGGATACTGAAGATCATCCTCAATCTTGATATCCATCTCATTGTGCGTCTCCATCAACTCGATCACCTCGCTATTGTTAAGCGGTTTAAAGAAGTTAGGATTTCATTTTTCATGTTCTTTGGTCTTCTTTTCGATAACATGGATAAGGAAAAGATATGGCAACCATTTGGTCGAATAGCACGTACCGGCCATGCCACTCTTATAGTAGAGAGAGCAAAACTTGTAGTGGTAGAGTAGCTCTTCAAAAACTTCTACCATATGGGCATTCTCCTGGCGCAGTCTGTCCAACTCATCATTTGTCGGGACAAACTCTTCATAGGGGATATCCTCCATTGGCAGATTTGAGATGTACTTCATCTCATGCAAGGTTAATCCAATCTCCCCGCGTGGCGTCATGAAAGTCCCAGTCCTATAATTGTATCTCTCCGCCAACGCAAGGAATAGATGTGGATTAGGAGGGAAGCCATAGACTGTGGCATACACTGCCTGATACAGATCAATCTCTTTAAGCTGATCTTCAAATTGAACCAATATCCAATTGGCTATACAGATCCATCTTTTATTGTCCGGGTTTACAAGACCTATCAACCGCAGATCTTGGTCCGGATACCTCCCTTCCACCTTCGCAAACTCATTTGCGAATATTGGAGTTCTTACTGGGAGCAGCAGAGAAGAATCTTCTAGCGGGATGCAACCGGGTTTTAGTCCTCTGAGTAGAGAGCTATGTCGCTCAGAAGAACTGTAGAATATATCTTTATGATCTGGCCCCTTCTTAACACAGATATTACCCACTCGGGCCTGCTGTAATGGAGTTATGTCCCATTCCATTCTTCTGGGATAACTTGCAAAAGCATATCTAGACAGAGGGAGACATCTGGAGATCTCTGGCAGAAGTATCGTCTTCTCGCCCCTTTGGAAAATTCTCTGCTCCATGCGAGGCCTTGGCTGAGAATTTTTGTCAAAAGCCTCACCAAACAAGAACAGAGGTTTCTTATGGGTGACAGTGTCAGCAGTTTGAAGAGGCTGCCCGTTTATTAGACACAATAAAGTATCATTATCCTGTGCAATCATGACAGCCTGCCTAACAGACGGTAAAGCATATTGAGGAAAAGAGACATGGGAGAGATCTTCCTTGAATGCCGATTCAGACAGAGATCCTACAAGAACCTCGTAGTTGGGATCTTCTTTGAGGTTAACTGCATCAAATAAAGAGACATCAGTATCTGCAAAAGAAATCAAAATTTCTTCACAAATTCATCAAATTGTGCTATAAACTAGATTGCACCAGCACAACCAATGTGCGCAAGACATCAGATTGTGCCAGCACAACCAACATGCACAAGACATCAGATTGCGCCAACCTACTTGCGCAAGACATCAGTTTGTGCTAGCAACCGACATGCGCAAAACATCAGGTTGTGCATCAATGCGCAAATCGATGGATTGCGCTGATCATTTTGTCAGCGCTTTCCAACCGATTGTGCAAAGATACAATTTTCATAAAAATGAAAACTGTTGAACATGCAGCCGAAACCCTAAACAGGGTGGCGCAAGTGGTTGAGAATACCATCAATCTCTAAAAAGATAGAGGCATCAAAGTTCAGAACATCAAAAACCCTAAAAAGGGTTTCGATCATGGTTCGTCATTTACCTTGCAGAGCTGGGTGACCCGTCTCGTGACGAGAGACTCGTGGTGCAACACGAGTCGAAGGTTCGGCGGGGGCCTTTTCCTTCTCGGTGGCCGATCGCTTGGGCGCCATTGCTGTCGTCGACGAGAGAAAAAAGAAGAAGTCGGAGTATGGGAGGAGCTTCTGTCTCTTGAGAAATCGAAAGCAAGTAAAGGTTGAAAGAATGAGAAATAAAACTATTTATAGTTTTTCAGAAGTGTAACAGTCACCTCCGATTGTGCCACAAAAGACGGAACTAATTCCTCCAAACGCGCAACTAAAGCGCAACTTGATTTTAAATTCAAAATTCAAAGTATTTCGAAACTTTGAATATTTTCAAATTTCGAAAACTTTGAAGGGGGTCTTGTATGTCCTAAAAATCAAGTTGCATCTATCAAATAGGCAGAGAAGTCTCAATTGCGCACCCTTCAATGAACTGTGCTGGAGATAGATTGCGCTGCAAATCAAACGCGCGAGCTGAACTGCGCTACCACCCGAGCGCGCTACGATGACGTGGCAACACCATCATTACCTGACAAAGATCAGATCATCTGACAGCCTGACAGCCCGAAAAACGAGGAGTCTGTTCGTTTCTTGTGCAGCACAGCGCTCGAGAACAGCTGTACAACCTCAGCGCAGTTTGCCAGTCCAACCTCAGCGCAGTTTGACCAAGTTCGAATCCTAGCGCTATCCATTGACCAGAAGGAAGCGCAGTCTGAAGCTAGCGCTATTCGGTTAGCGCGATTCATCAAATAACTGACATTTATTACGTGGCTTACATGCCATCAATTGCTCGCCACGTGGCAACCGCCTGTACACGACCAAGCGTATTTCAATCAAACAATGCCACGCGTCTGAATACAGTTAGCCCACGATCGAGCAACTGCCCAATAGGCCAGCGCAGTTTGCAGTCTGCGCAGTCTGTCGACAGCGCAGTTCATCATGCGCAATCCAGAATAACTACAAAATAGTTATTTCTAGAACTATATAAATAGAGTTTCAAGTCCTTCATTAAGAAGATCAGATCATATTATCATCAGAGATCAGGAGTTCTTGTCCAAGTGCTGCTGCATTCTTCAAAGGCTATCGTCTTCAAAGTTTACATCGTCCAAGGGATAAAACGATCGTCTTCAGATCGGATTCCTATAGTTGTACTTTCCCAGAATTTATTGTACTCTTGTACTATTCTTTAAAGTTTGTGAAATAAAAGACTTTTGTTTTTGCAAACATTGCATCTCCCCCGTAATGACCTCCTCATATCCAGCCGACAGGTACCAGCTATTGTTATACCGAAACGGCCTCAACCGCAAAGTAGGTCTCTCACAAAGGCCAACTCGGATAGGAGAGTGGTCGCTAGTACCAGCCACAAGACTATCCGCCACCGAATTAGGGAAGCACCGGAACCAATCACTATTGCCCAAGGCCCGATCCAACTGACAAGCAATTCGATTATTTGTGGCCTTGTTGTGCCAGGTCCAGATATGGCCAGCTCTCTCCAGCCCCCTCAACCCAGACAGGAGCAGACATTTTTGAAAGTCATATAAAACCGAATCCGGGACAGGTCGACCTCCCACCTTCTCTTGGCGAAGCAGCATAGCATTAAAATCTCCCATGATAAGCAGAGGAAGATACATGTTGTCCGCCATATAACCCAGGCGTACAATGTCCTCCCACAAGGACTCCCGGAGTCTACGATCATTGTGTCCGTATACAGCACCCAGGATGAAACAGAACCCACCTTTGTTCTCAAAAGAAATATCAATAAGTTGTTTCGATTTCTGAAGCTGCACCCCCTCCCAGCTATCTCGGTTCCACCTAACCCAGATCCTAGCCATATCGCATAGATCTAAGTTGTGAATGTGGTCCCAGTTTGCCGGAGTCCTACACGAGAGCATCGCGGCCCCTCTGATCTTCGTCTCCAGCAAAATAACAATGTCACAAGCCTCTCTCCTCAGCACTCCTCCAATCTCTCTCCAGCGCCCAATGGAACACCCCCTAATGTTCCATGCTAGGACCGACATTAATTAATAGATGTCGGGTCCCCCTGAAACTCTACTGGATCAACACTCGGGGGGAGTGCCTCATCCGCCTGATCAATGTCTGCATCCATCATGGAGGACGGAGCCAGATGTGCCTGGATCCTGCTGAGCGTAAGAGCCCAATCAGGATTGGCCTCTGTCTGGTCGTCCTGATCCCGTGCCTGTGGGATATCCTCCCGCGTGGCCGGTGCATGTCTTTTCTTGCTGGTGTAAACCATGATCGCCTTGGAGGTTTCTGTCTCCTTCTGACTACTGCCAACTGCACTCATACCCCTGGTCACCATGCTCTTCTGAGGCCGGAACGGGACCAGCGTGCCCTGCGTACTCTCCTGTCTCTGCTGTGAGCCAGTCTCCAGCCTCTTGTCAACCTCCATCACCGTGTCCTCCTCCATGTGTCTGTCTGTCGACGTCTTCCCAGGTAAGTGACTGGGAGCCGTCTCCATCCCGGGTGCCTCCGTCTGAGCCGCCGGTGGCCTGACAGCCTCCGTCCCCTTATACTTACACGTACTAGTAGCATGCCCAAAGCACTCACAGAAGGAGCACATGGGAGGAACCCAGTCATACTCCACCGACTGTGTTAGAACCTCCCCGGACGGAACTTGGTATTCAAGCATACTCGGTAGTTCCGAACCCGCCTTGATCTCCACAAAGACCCTGGCATACATCAGTCTGGTGCGAAAAGCAGTGGCCTCATCTGCCTTGATCGGTTTCCCCACGAGGTTGGCGAGTCTCATGAGGAGCGGGATGCTCCAATACTTCACTGGGAACTCTGGGAATCGGATCCAGATGGGGATAGCATTCAGCACCTCCTTCTAACATCTCAACTCCGGTGTCCATTCCTTCAATATGATGAGTCTCCCATCAAATGACCATGGCCCTCCCTGCAAAATCCTGGTCACATCCTCCGCTAGCCCAAACTTGACATAGTAAAACCCATTCTCCCGAAAGAAGAATTCCATGCTGCCTTTGGGTCTCCAAACTCTCTCCGCATAACCCCGGATTTGGCCATAGAACAGCTTGTTCCCTAACACGTATAGCACCAAGGTGTTCTTCCAGAAGTCAGAAACCTCCGCTATTTCTTCTGCGGGAAAATATGCCCTGAGCCCTCCTCCAACCGCCATCGGCGTAACAAATTCCATCGATAGCGGGCTTTTCGTCTCCACTGGCGTGCACACCTCCTTCCATGACCGAGGCCTCTGCTCCTCAGAGTGGGTCCTGGTTGGAGGGTTCACAGATCCCAGGCCTTGCCTACCGGTATCGACAACAATACCCTTTGCCTTCTATGCCGCCGTCGTCTTTGGCCGCCATCCAGGCACAGTACGCACCGTACCTCCCCCTCGGCGATGGGGATCGACTGTGCCTCTCGAAGGCCGACTCCCATAATTTCCATGGTTCTGGTCCCCTCGTCGCCCTCCGGCCCGTCGTCTCACCACCGTCTGCCAGCCGGCCTCTCCAGTCCCGTCCACCTCCGGCGTAGAACCCGACCCGAATTCAAACACCGGTGCCGTAGCCCCCGGCTCTCCTCCGCCTTTGCCGGGCCCCACGTCCAGCCCCGACCCGCCTCGAAGAGGGCCTCCACCCGCACCTGAACCCCCGCCTGGGAGGGTCCAACTGGATCCGGCCGACCCCCCCCCCCCCCCCCCCTCCCCCCCCCCCCCCCCGCCTAGGTGGTTCCCGCCGCCGCCTGACCCCCCCTGGGGGGGACCCCTTGCGCCCGACCCCCCCCCCCCGACCCCGCCTGGGGGGGTCCCCTTGCCGCCGCCGCCCGCTTGGGTGAGCCGTCCTTCCCCCCCCCCCCCCCCCCCCCCCCCCCCCCGCCCCTCCTTTCCGCCGGACCCCTCCCTCGAGAGGGTCTGGGGGGCGGTGCCGTCGCCAACGTGGAGAAAACCCTAGCAGAGCTCATCACAAAAAAAAAAAAAAAAAAAAAACGACACGTCCTCGTCGACGCCGGCTCCATAAATACATAAAACAAACGTATTTAATTTTACTAAAGCATGTATGTATCTAAGTATACAAGATTAGACTTACCTCTTCAATATAAGTTATTTTTACCTTTCTTTTCTTAAGAGAACTCTTTCTCCCTTATGTAAAAATGTCTCTCTTCTTTTATTTCCTAGAGCATCGTGTTGATAATGTATTGTAAAGCAAAAAGATATGAAGATAGAAAATGGAGAAAATTGTTTATTCATTCACTTGTCCTAATCAACTTGAGAAGAACCCCTTATATAGGCTTACAATGGAGGTTAACATCATGATGATAATTAAAAAGAGAAATACAAAAAGGCATAGGTTATGGATAACCGTAAGTCATAGGTTATGGATAACCAAAAGACATAGGTTATGTAGGCCAACTAATTATGTGAATTATCCATATTTACAACAGAAAACTATTTTTTAGAAAAATCATTTGCCAAACATACCCTAAAATAACTGAATATTTTCTTTAGTGACAATTTGATTCAAAGTCTTTCACTCATTGTTGATTCTTTTACATTGCTCAATGCACTTTGTTTCATTAGCTCAATTGTGATTGCAACATAGTTCCCACGCGCACAAAAGGAGGTAAGACATTCCGGTGTCACTTTGGGGCAAGTCCACCAAAATAGAATTTTGGAAAAACGCAGAATTTAAAAAAATAAAAATAAAAAAATGAATAATCAACAACTGTTCCTTTTCACTTGCTGGATCGAACAGTAGGGTGAGCAGCCATGTCTAGCTTCAACAATTGAAGTCCAAAAAGCTTCAAGCTTGTATGAAGCTACTCCCTATATAATTCTGGGTTACGAATAGGGCTGAAAATCAAACGAACGAGCTCGAACAAAGAGTGTTCAAATTTGATTTGGCCTAACTATCGAACGAGTTTGATTCGAGCCGAGCTTAAGATCGAGCTCTAAAATGGTGTTTGAACTCGGTTTGATTAGAGACTCGAACGAATTGACCTCGAGCCAAATTTCTATTGAACATATTGTATAGACTAATAGCGGTGGGCATACGGGTCTAGGACCCGCGGGTCCGACCCGGCCCGAACCGTAATTTGCTCAAACGGGACGGTTCCTCAATTTTTACAAGTAAACGGGTCGGGGCGGGACGGGTCGTGTTAAATTAACGGGGCGGGACGGGTTGCATTTTACAAATAAACGGGGCCCCGGCCCGGCCCGTTTATTTTTAAAAAACTTAAATTTTTATAAGTTGTAGCTCTGTTTGCTAGAAATTTTTATAAATTTTTACGGTCATATTTATTGAGTTGGCATATGCCGAATTAGATTTTGCCTAGGGCCAGATTTATTTTGAAGGCTTAGACCATCATAAGTTGTAGCTCTGTTTGCTAGAAATATGAATCTTTTTAGCCTGTGTCGACTTGAATACTGTGCATCAGAAATGCACTGAGTGGTATGTTGTGCAGCAGTCATTTCTTTTTAGTCATTTCTTTTATTCATTCATGTTATGCTCTTTACATCATAAATTTACCATCATATAAAGAAAAGAAAAAAAAGAGTAAAATTTCTAAGACAAAATATATTTCTATCAATTAAAAAAGACATAACATATACTAGAAAAAGTCCTAATATGAGAAACCGAGCCGATCTCAAGCCTTTTTGTGAACAAGATCGAGTCGAACAACCTATGGTCGAACTCGGTATCGATTAGTCCACGAACGAGCTTAAACCGAGCTTGGACCGAGCCGAATGCGAACGGTTTAAATCGTTTTGCAGCCCTAGTTAGGAATAACTGACAGAAATATCTTATATATATATATAACATGGATCAATCTGGTAAAGAGTTATTTCTCAAGATCAGCAGCAATATGGACATGGTGCACGCCTACCTCTCCAAATCGACATTACTTGAAACGAGGAACAATTACAGAGCCACACAGTTTTAGCTGCAGGAGTACAAGCTGTATACAAATGATACACAACAGGATAAAAAAGAAAGGATAACATTATACACGAGTATTTATAGTATGGTAAGAAGAAGACTACCGCGCAAACTTCTTTGCACCAGAGGCTTTTTCGGCAGGGTTCTCTTCTTATCTTCATGGATTAGTATCCGAATGATCAACCAACCACCTAGTAATTTCCTTAAACAAATCCGTGTTTAGAATATTGTACAGGTTTCCAGTGACTTGTGATTCTCAAGAACCATTCCAACTTTCACCATCATCATCATCCTCGTCACTGCCCACAAATGCCTATACAGAAAGAAAAAGGGATGTTAGGTTAGGGGACGGAAGGAGAACTGAAGAATACTTGGGTGGGGGATCCTGTAAATTGTCGACTAATTTGATACAGCTATAGTTTCACGTTCCGTTAATCGTTTAGGTACATATGTTCTCTATTGAAGCACTCCAATTGATAACAGGTTTTGGGGAGGCTGAAACAAGGGGCAAACTACTGCTTTACTGTTTAATCAAGATGATACAGTAGAAGTTGCCACCACGCACTTACATGTATATTTCACAGATACGAATACATCATGTATTTTAGCATGTCCTGTTGGAGTGTCCCTGTCCTGTCAGATAGGTATTCGGCACTATCAGAGTATGACAGGATACCAATTTTGGAGTACCCCAGCTTCCTAGAAATGAATACTATATGATGAAAGTATTTTAATAAACATAACCTTCTCTTAATAGTACATCCTTTACCTATGTTTAGTTATTGATGACTATTGAACAAAACAGAAGATAACAAGATCGTGGTTAAAAGTAACATTCTCTTCAAGTTATAAAATAAATTCTAATACAGGGCAAGAATTTAAGTTCAGACCACAGTCCTTGAAATAAATAGGATAGGATCCAGGTTGAACTGGATAGGAACCCAACTTAGAAAAATATTGTTGTCTATACTGTTCGGAATCGAACATGTCCTACAAGCGCTCCGAGACCGTGTCTAAACGTTGCCGCAGCAGAAACTTAGGCCAACCCACCTGAAATAACCAACTCCCGTCTAACGAACATCAAGCACAGATCTAGGCAAGTATATGGCCTGGACAAATTCCAATCTATATAAATCTGATGAAATTACAAGATTAGCAAAAACCAATGATGAACCATTTGTCCTAATAGGTTCAACTCCCTCACCACACTCAAAAAGAAATGACAGATATTACAATGAAATCACTCACCAACCCGTAGCAATTTTTCTAACCAAAGTTGACGACTCCTCGATCAGATCTCTTCCTTTCTTCTATCTTGTAAGACGAAGCCCTAAGAGCAAAGTGCAGATTTTCTCTTAGATTTTCTGTGAACGAGCACCCGAATCTCAACTTTGTGCTATGCTTTGTGCCTCTCCACCCTCGCCCCATATATATAAGATGAGAAAAACCAATTCTAGGTCATAATAGATTTTTTCCTAAATGGGAATCCTATTATAATATGGTTCCCATCAAAGGGTAAAATAGGAATCCTAATATGGTTCCCATCAATATCATATTTTAAATACTAATATGATTTCTTAAATAGGAACCATATTACATCTTAAATAGCACAACACCAATTATGCACATCCAAATCTAATCAAATATTTAACCATATTTGGATTCCACAAATATGTCGTTACCAAATCCAGACTGGACTCCAACAATCTCCTCCTCCAGTCTGATGAGAGGGTATTGACCCCATGGCTCCTCAACTGGACTCCATGTCTATCGTCCCGCGACAGAGTTCCTACTCCCCATGCCACTGATCTCCGATCCCCGAACTGCTTTGCATCTTTCTTCGTCTCCAGTTCCTCGACCGTCACGTTGACGCTAGCTGCCAAGCGTAGCACCTCCCGCACCAATGGGATCCTGCCGACATTAATAACACGGCCAAGATCGAAGTTCCTCACAATCAGCCTTACTGCAAGTCTCGGCTGTCTGTCACCGACTTCTATCTTCTCCCGAAACGTGCTACCGTTCCGTCGAGCTTCTTCACCCTTGGCTGGCCCAACCAAGCAGAACGATGCGGTCCTCCTGAGATTCGAACTCCTGATATGTCCACCTTTGTGTCTGTCACTAAAGCTCTCTCGTACACATGCATCCTCGAGCAAAATATCATGCATTGTGCAGGCCCGTCGATGACCTATAGCTCCCTCTGAACTGTGTGAATGGTGATGCATCCGTCTCTGATTGAGTTTGATGCAAACCTTAATCTCCTCCCTGGCTTCGAACTGTTGAAACCAATGCTGCCTGGTAAAGCTTTTGCAAACCACCGTCGCCAAAACTGGAACCACCGTCGCCAAAACTGGATCAGAAGAGCAACCCCCACCTGGAGACCGACTAGCCATCATGGGACTGACAGACTGACCCTCAATCTTTGACTCATAACCATCATTCGCTTTGTCTCGGCGAACCGAATCCTCCATATCTCTCAAAACATCTCGAAGACCCTCCTCGCAAGTTTCCGACGATCCAACTCCTATCGAATACCCGTCGACCCTCTATCCGGTGTCTGTGACATATCCGTACAACTCAGCGGCTGGAGCCTGTACATGCCACAACATAAATTTCCTCGAGCCAATTGTTTGGAACCTTTCGCAAGCATCCAATCTTTGTTCCCAAACAAACTAGGACAACAATCATCTGTCAGCCTCTCTACCGAAATCAAGTTGTAGCACAAACTCGGTACGTGTCGCATAGTCCTAAGGACGAGTTTCTCACCAAACTCCGTCGTCAAGTGCACATCATTGATGCCTACAACTGCAGTCGTCCCCTTGTCGCTCGTCTTCACACGTTCAAACTTGTCGTCGCGGTATGAAATGAAGACCCACCTCTGCGGAGTGGCGTGATACGACACCCCCGTCTCCATGACCCACTCGTTGTCATGACACATGCACAAGGTTCCTCTGCGTCGGTCGATGTGATGATGATATCTTCCATTGCTGTGAGATCATGTTGATTGTCTTTGCCTTTGGCATTCTCAGCTTTGAGCTTCATGCAGTTTCTTTTGATATGACCCATTTTGCCACAGTGATAGTACCTCTCCTTGCGGTCCACAATCTCCAGATTCCGAGAACCTATGTTACCTGGACTCGGGTATGGGTGTCGGATACGGATACATATCCAAGAGTGTGGTCCTTCAAACTCATAATTAAAGGACACACGGACTCGGCTAAAAAGGATCCAAATTTTAGAAACGGGTACGGAGATATGACTAAGGTTTCATAAAAAGACAACATGTACTTATAAACTAATAGTAAAGTTTACTGAATTAGCTGAACAAGTCTCTAAGGGACCGTCCCTTCAGCTTTCCTACTACTTTA
Source organism: Iris pallida (assembly GCA_029216955.1). Classification (NCBI taxonomy): domain Eukaryota; kingdom Viridiplantae; phylum Streptophyta; class Magnoliopsida; order Asparagales; family Iridaceae; genus Iris; species Iris pallida. Next base: position 434,497 of record JANAVB010034617.1, on the reverse strand, counting down.
CGATCAGTCTATCATATTAAAATAAACTATCTACTTCAATACCACATTAAAATAAACTATCTACTTCACTATCTATCTCCCGATTGTTACCATAAAGGATCTGATTGTCACCATGGAGGATCGGATATGGATTTCATACCTATACCAATATCCTATCGGGCCGACACGGGTACCTCTCCTTAAAGTGGAGAGTCCGGGTAACATAGCCGAGAACTCTCCCAAGTCCTCGCCTGTGATTTGGATCTTCTATTCCCGTAGGAAACCACCAGAACAAACTCCTACGACGATTCAACTTGCTTGCGCCGGACCTCCTCATTCAGCAAGCTACTTTTGACTGCCTCCATCGTGACAACTACATCCGGCACGAAGTTGCTCACCGACATCACCAACGTCTCCCAGCTTTCCGGCAGAGAACTTAAAAACAGTAGGGCCTGAAGCTCATTATCAATCAACATCTTCATCGTAGACAGCTGATTGATGATACCATGAACCTCGTTCAGATATCGTGCCACCAAGGCACCCTCCGTGTACTTCGAGTTGACGAGTTGGCGAATAAGAAATACCTTGCTGCCAGTCGTCTTCCTTTCGTACAACGAATGCAGCTTCTCCCACAATGTTTTTGTCGAACTCTCGATGGACACGTGGTGAAACACCAAATCGTCCAACCATTGGCGGATGAATCCAACGAGCTTCCGATCCAGACGTTTTCAGTCTTCAGCAGCTTTGTCTGATGGCTTTGCGCTATCGCCCTCCAACGGACCATGCAAGTCCTTGCACCAGAGTATATCCTCCATTCTTGACTTTCAGATCACCCAGTCCCTGTGAGAGTGATCATACAAGTGTTCATCTGCTTAGTAGACATTGTTGTCAGAACCCCAAAAGCTCTGATACCAAATGTTGGAAATCGAACACTCCTACAAGCGCTCCAATACCGTGTCTGAAACGTTGTCGCAATAATAACTTAGGCCAACCCGCCTGAAATAATCAACCCCCGTCTAACGAACACCAAGCACAAATAAAGACAAGTATATGGCGGTGACTACGTCACCTGAATAAATTCCAGCCTATATAACTCAGATGAAACCATTTGCCGTAATAGGTTCAACTCCCTCACCACACTCAATAAGAAACGACAGGGATTACAATAAAATCACTCACTAACCCATAGAATTTTTATAACCGATGTTGATGACTCCTCGATCAGATCTCTTCCTTCTATCTTGTATGGCGAAGCCCTAAAAGCAAAGTACGGACTTTCTCTTAGATCTCATGTGGACGAGCACCCAGAATTTCAACTTTCCGCTATGCTTTGTGTCTCCACCCTCACCTCATATATATAGGATGCGAAAAATCTATTCTAGGTCATAATAGGATTTCCTAAATAGGAATAAAATAGAAATCCTATTATATCTAAAATATCCAATCAACATCATATTTTAAATCATAATAGGATTTCCTAAATAGTAACCATATTATATCTAAAATAGCACAACAACAATTATGGGCATCCAAATCTAAAATATATTTAACCAGATTTGGATTCCACAAATATGTTGTAACCAAATTCAGACTGGACTCCAACATATACAAGCCACTATGGATGCTTAGTTATGCTCTGGAAGGTATGGGTAGCATAACTACTATTCAACCACAAAACAAATGAAATTATCAGCCAAATGGCTAGTTAAGTATATTTATTGAATTGAATTGAATCAAATTATAAAATGGATCAATCCAATGTTTTTCTGTAATGGATAGTGTGGCACATACATAATGATCATGCCAATTCAAATGTCTAAACAACTTTTGTTGATTCAGACAGTTAAACGAATTGTCAAGGCTTATTCATGTACTGCTCAATCAAGGTTCACAGAATATCCAAAAAGATGACGTGACAATAATCAGTTTCTATTTCTACTTGCAAAAACTGAGAATGAAAAAAAAAAAAATCAGTGCTTTTGAAATAGACATATCTAGAGTGAACCAAGAACTTCAAAATTCTGTTCATTCTCCTTATTACACAAGTAGGAAGTCTCAGTTTCAACTTTTATTTCAGCTCTAAATCTCCTTTACGAGATGGTTGTCATTTATCAAACGGCTTATTGATTATGAACCTCATTATTATAGTTATTATTTGTCTAATAATCATTGAACATTCAGTCAGGAAGCAAACCTGACGGATTGCATTTGCCTTCTCCAAAATGGCAGCAAGTTTCAGATTTGTCGGAGGACCTTTTATGTTCACCTTTGGTGCATTTACTGGCTTCAGATTGAAGGACTGAAAAATAAAAAAGAACTATAGTGAGCTAAAGCAATGCCTCAAAAGGCAACCAAGTTCCAGTAATAATTTGTTAACCTTGTTCCTTATCTGTTCAAGCAATGAATCTCTCTCATCCGCCTTTGGCCTGTTTTGAGGAGGATCAAGCTCTGATACCTTTCTCAGCTGCAAAAACATCAACCAGTAAATGACAAGGACATAACAGAATTTGTAAGTCAATCGTTGTGGGACTAAACAATTGTTACCTTGCTTTTATCATGAGCAGCAACAGCTTCGATCAGAGGATTTCTTGGCCGGTCACGAATGGACCGATGTTTGCAGCTTGGCCTCTCAACTTCTGTTGATGGCACCATGAAATCAAAGATCATGGATGGATTCTCTCGCATTTTATATAAGAAACCATAGGGAAGCATGTTGGGTCCAGTAACCGGAAGAGGCGGTGACAAGTTTAGATGCTGCAGACTTTCGCCTCCATAAACTCCATAACCATATTGATGCTTAAATTCTTCTGAAGATGATACTGGCAAGAATGGGTTCAGAGGCACCACCGGGGCTCCGATGCCTGTGGACTCATGTTTAGATCTCTCCAACTCTAAACTTGGCACTAGCTGACCTAGTCGAGGTCTCTTGTCCTCTATACTCTGTGCTCCTTGTAACTGCTCCTGATGTTGGGTTATTTTTTCTTCAACTACCAGCATTCCTGCATCATGAGCACCAGAATACCTCTCATTTTCCGAGTGTGATACTGGTAAAAATAGGTTTGGAGGATTCATTCCATGGTTAAGTCCATCTTTATCTGCAATTGGTGGTAATTCAGCATGTCGGCTTTCCCCCTCTGAATTTAAGGATCCTTGCGGAACCCTCTCATATTTACATAATGGTGAAGTTGTTGGCTGAACCATTTCAAACCCAGCTGTGACCGAAACCTGAGGATGCTTTGCATCTAAAGGTGATAATGTCATAAATGTGTTTGCAGCTTTTGGAGGTTGAGCAGTATCTCCAACTGACCTCAGACAACCATACCTAAGATTTCCCATTCTCCACTCTACGGGGGGAAGGGGAGGGAGTGGTAGTGTTTCCTCAACATCTTGTACATGCAGACTGGAAGCTGCTTCAACTACTTTTGGTTCTAAGAATTCTGGGACAGGAGGAAGGGGAGGAAGTGGTGGTAGTCCTTCAACATCTTGTAATTGTAAGCTGGAAGCTGCTTCAACTACATTTGATTCTAAGAATTCTGGGACAGGAGGCAGGGGAGGAAGTGGTGAATTTCCTTCAACATCTTGTGATTGTAAGCTGAAAATTGCTTCAACTGGCTGTCGTTCTAAGCATTCTGGGGCCCTAGTTTCTGAAATGCCTGAGCTGGAAGTTGCAATGATTGGGAAAATGTCAGAGGTCATGGAACCAGCAGATACCTTAGAAGTGGATTCAGAAGGAACAGCTTCTACCTCCCGTAGCTCATATCTTGTGTCAAACTCATTCATCTCAACAGTTGTAAGGATAGCATATGGATCCAGTTTTAATGTTTGATTATCAATGTCCTTGGGATTACCTTGACTTATAGTCTGTTCATCTGAGAAAGCTCTGTCAAATTGGATATCAGAAGCCTCAAGATGCTTGTCCTCCTGATTTAAGGACGTCACATTTCCTTCATTGTCATCTACTAAAGGAATTGCAGGCTCTACGAGGAAATGGTTAGACCCATCCATGCTTCCTCTTGAGAAGGAATCTTCACTTTCTGACAAAAATAATGAACTCCCGTTTCCAACGTCAGGCTCAGATGACATTGTCTGGCAAACACCATCTGATAATTTGGCATCAGAAGAATAGGATGAACCTGCAATCGGAAACTCTGAGCACAAAGCTGTAGAAGACATTGTTTGGTTGTCAATTTGAGGTGTTACAATTGTGCTCTTCGGGTAAGACATCTCATCAGTCTCCAGATTATGCGAATCTATATCTGCACTTCCAGGAAGATAATCGTCTTGCAACTCTATATCAAAGACAGATCCATTTGGATAGTATATTGAACAAGCACCTTGGTTACAATCATCAGCTTCAACAATAACATACTCGTCTAATAATTTATCACATTTCATGTTTTTCTCAATATGCTCTTCCTCAGGAAGGTTAGACGTCGTAGGACCACGTGGAAATCCCCCAGTATCAGCAACAAAGTTGTTCCCACCTGTCACCATGCAAACAGGTTCAGCTGATTGCAGGTCCGTTCCATCAGGAAATGCATTATTTGCAGAGGCCCCTGATGAAAGCTCAGCCAAATCCATTTCATGACATTTTTGAGGCTGCTCTGCAGCAGACAATTGCTCCAACTCAACAGGCAGAAGGTTAGGCATTACAATTTTAGTCCCTCCCACATTATCATTAAATAAATCTTCAGAAGATGCAGTACTATTATCTACTTTTGCAGCCAATTCACCAGGGTGCAGGACAATAGGACTTGTTTCAATGAATAGCTCAAAGTTGGTTGCAGGTAACATCGTACCTGAACAAGTTTCAGTATCTTCTTCAGTAAATAAAGTGATTGGATCTTTCAAAGACCAAGTTGGGACTTCTTTAAGAAAACTATCGCCCTGAGTGTCGCCCATATCTTGAGAGAACAGTTCTCCAGAATCTTCTGCAATATCAGCTCTTTGAGGGACAACAGATTCAGACAATAAATCATCAGAAGAAATGGTAGAGGATGTTGCAGGTTTGAGAGATTCCATACCATCATGATCCTGGGAAAGAGGTTCAGAAGTATGCACAGTACATGGTAAATTTTCATCCAAATTTTCACCAACACCATGAGAAAGCCTCCCATTGTTAGAGGACATCTCGGCAGCAAAATTTCCAGGTATCTCAATAACATCCATGTCTGCAGCCAAATCACCACTCTTCACAACAGCAGATATGTTTTTGGCAGATAAAGAAGGGATAGTTGGCGAGATACTTTCGCCTGTTAATGCTTCTGTCTCTTGTTCTATTGACGATTTCTCCTCTCTTTCGATATGTGAGAACTTTTCCTTAGTGAGCAGTATGGTTTCATCAAACTGCACAGGAGCCTCGTTAAGACTGCAGCAACCCTGCGTTAAGGAAAGATTACCGAGCATGCTTCTGTCTGACATTTCATTAGGGGACTTTCCAGGATGAGTTTCTTTGAGGAAACCTATACTGTTAGAAAATGAGCCCTCTGTTTCAGGTGAAAGCAGTAACTCATTACTATCATAATTATCAGGAAATTTGAGAACCTCTTCCTTAGCGGTTAGCTGTTCACAAGTTTCATCAGTGTTTTCCACACCCAAGAATGTTTCATTTGGTGGGTGTACAACTGATGGAACTTCATCAGCATGAATTTCTTCACGAGCATCCTCCTCCCCAAGCAATGAGCATCCTGTATCAGATAAAAGTAGCAACTCATCAGGAGACATATTTGAGTTACCAGCATATGTGGAAAGCTCCTCCATGTTACCATTCAACTGTTGTCCAGCTTGATGGTCGCCTTCCACATATCCAGAGAATGTTTCTGTAGGGTGTATAGTAACTGATTGGGCTTCACCAGTTGCTGGTGGAAAAACACGGTCTCCACTTGAAGTTGATTCTGGAAAACAAGAACTGGAATATGCTCGTACAGTTCCAACCTGGGCACTCATAGCTTCAGATCCATTGGCATTGCAGGTGTCATTAGTAAGCAAATGGGCTGATGGTATAGATTCCTCAAGCCTACTAATTGTAGGTAGCTCATCAACTGTCCTAACATGTTCACTGAGGCAAATTTCTGGAATGACTGGCACATAAAAATTAATCAAGTCCTCTTGAGGTAGCTGTGTGTCACTCAAAGTACCTGAATTTTCTGACATAGAAGGTAAAGATATGAGCATATTGTTCAACCCCTTCTCAGTCAGGTCCCCAAGATCATCTGGTTCTGAAAATTGGGCTGGCAACTCCCGTTGTCGTTTGTTGAATTCATCTATCCTGTGAGCTTCCATGTTCAAGATACCTGGATCTGACTTTTGTCGACTCTCAGAATCTGTTTCAATTTCTGATTCCATGGTATTCAAGGCATCCATGTAATTCTCCAGCTCACTACCAACATCATCAGATCTATAGCCATCAAAGCCACCTTTGGATGAGAATACTAAATTAGAGAAAGAATTCTTCTGATCCACTAGCAGCAAGCATGAAGGATCCACCTCAACTCTAGAACAATACCCGTCAAGTATAGCATCTGTTCTGTTTTTCTCAGCAGATCCATGACCATCAAAGCCATCTGCTATTGAGATATGGGTGTCAACAATATCTTTCTGCTGATCAGCCTCCAGAATTGCTGGAGAGTACTTTTCAGCTTCATTCGAGTTGTAATCATGAACAGTAACAGCTTTTTTCACTTGGGACTCGATCATTACCTTTTCATCAGGAACAGAAGGGGTAAACACTGCTATGTCCTTTATTTTCTGATCGGCTACTTCATGTATTGGAAGTTTTGCAGGAGACTGGATGCCATTTCTCTTTTTTAATATAGGAGAGTTAACAGCAGTATTGGTTACAGTTTCATGTAGTTCAACTGATGCAACTTGATCGATATCTTTCTTCTCAGGTGAATGCACTTCAAGAAGATGCTCCATATAGCTTCTTTTATTGCTTATATCAGAATCCATCAAATTCCTGGACTTCAATTTTATATGCCTCATTGGAACTTTTGCAGAAATTTGTTCAGAAATTACCGGCTGCAAACTGCATGGAACCAACCATTAGAATATTAAAGAAAATTATCTTATATGCAAGATAATAGATAAACGAGTAGATTCTCTACGTAAAGAGGCAATAACTTACTTTGATCTGATAAATGGTGCCAAGAAAGATTTGGTAGTTTCACTATTCCTCCAGCGAGATCCCTTTTTCTGGCAGAAAGAAAAAGAAGAAGGTAAGTTCTGCAGATTCTGTTAAGAAAAGAATAAGAGCAGGTACTACTTTAATAAATGATTCTGCAAAACAAGTAGGAACATCACTAATGTAAGTGACATAAAACTACTCTCCCTAGCGTTCTGAAATATTCCGACAGTCAACTGATACTCATGGGAGCTATATCAAATGTTCGAATGATTGGTTTTTGAGGGGAAAAAGAACTGTTCAGAAAAACTAACCTCAGCCAAACAGTTATGTTCTTCTTTGACAAACTTTTACTTGGCAAACAAATCCGCAAAAAGACAAATGGAGAAAAAAGGTGCGAGTAGAGTATGTGCATCATGATTACTGGTTTCCAAACATGACAAGAAGAAAGTAACTATAAAAATAAAAAGAAGACTTCAGAAAGCACAAAATCCAAAAGAAGTAAAGAGCGAATGAAAGGTCCTTGAAGGAAGAATCTAAGTTCACCCATAATCAAATCTTATTGCCAATTTTCAGTTATAGAACTTTGTTCAAGTAGCAGGATTTGTGGAGATCTTTACTTGCACAACTGCCTATATGTGATCATACTTTCAACTGCTACACGGTCAATATTAGGCCCCACTTCATATCAAGCCTACCTAGGCCCACACTTAGGACCAGCTTGGATTGTACTAATGTTTCATCAGAGACTCCATTTGATGTCAAATGCAAGAGGCGAGCCAAATGCTTTCCTTTCCGGATGGGAGTTTTTTTCAAAAGTGTTGTTTATCTCGGTGCTCAAATGGGCATTTCCAAAACGCTAGCCCAACAAGCATTCTGAAAATGGTTTTGTTTGAGAAAATGGGATGAAGCGTAAGTGCAATTCAAACTTTAGAAGCCAGAAACTCCTAGGAGATCAACGAATCTCAGTAAGAACCTCGATTCGACAGTTCTTACTTGGGAGCTCGTTTTCCCGATGACATGAGCTCGTTTCTCCAACGATGGAAGTGCGTTTCCCTGGTGACATGAGCACTTCCTATCATATGACCATAATTTTAAGAAATGACATAAATTTGGAAAAGAAAGTTAAAAAATACACATTTATCAAAGTACCAAAAAACAAAAGATTACTTACCTTGACATCATAAAATAATCTACATATGAATGATCTCTCTACAACTTTGAACTGAATTTTGTAAATTCTAATAAATATTAAGATATTTATAAGTTTTGATAACAACAACTAATAAACATAAAAAAATTATTAGCGCACGATCCTAACTTTAGACTCTTCCAAGTAGTGGCGTTCCCCCGCCCCCGCTTCTGCCCCCGCTTCCGTCTCCGCTCCCGCTTCTGGCTTCTACGATCCAAATTAGCCCTTAGTCCTCAATATAGTCCATAAAGCAAACTGTGCCACATGTTACATTGATGAATGGTGACAAAATATTAATAGCTACTCCAAATCCAACCAAGGATAAGATAGCCCTTTCGATCAACAGTCCAAACACAACGAATCTTAGTAAGAACTTCGATTCAGTAATTCTTGCTTGGGAGCTCGTTTCTTCGATGACGGAAGCTCGGCGGCGGTAGGAGCGCGTTTCTCCGATGACATGAGCGCTTTCCATCATATGACCATAATTTTAACAGAGGACATAAATTTTGGGAAGAAAACTAAAAAAAATAAATTAATACACATTTATCAAAGTACCAAGAAACTAAAAAATCTACATGTGAATGATCTCTCAGCAACTTTAACTTTATAAATTCTAGTAAATATTAAGATATTTATAAGTTTTGATAACAATAATTAATAAACATAAAAAAATTGTTAGCGCACGCTCCCAACTTTAGACTCTTCTAAGTAGTCGCGTTCCCCCACTCCTGCCCCCGCTTCCGTCCGCGCTCTCTTCTGGCTTCTAAGATCCAAACTAGCCCTTAGTCCTCAATATAGTCCATAAAGCAAATCGTGCCATATGTCACATTGATGAATGATGACAAAATATTAATAGCTAGTCCAAATCCAACCAAGGATAGGATAGCCCTTTCGATCAACACTAACTCCTGGGTCTAATTGCCTTCCAATCATTTCGAGAGATCCCTTCAAGGAAAACTGCAGGTGCAATGTACAGAAAATCCTCCTGATAACATTTCTGTCCATAACCTTCTAAAGCAGGCATCAGAAACACAGAAATCCGCAGAGGAGAGGCTGGGAGTTGACAATATGCAACCTCACCTTAAAGATTAGATAACTAGACTAGTAGAACCCAAAACAGAAAGTAACAAGTAAGAACAATCTTCACCACATATAGAAAGCAGTGAGATATGAACCAGGTATGTGACATATAATCCATAGTTTGCAGTATTGGGTGATACCAATCCGATACGGCTGATACCGATACAATTTGGCACATCATGATCCGATACCGACCGATACCTATACTGACCAATACCGACCGATACCTATACTAACCAATACCGACCTCAGGGCTCCCTTTTTAGTCAATTCGGCAAAGAAAATTGAACGAAAAAGACCAATCAACAAGGGTGTAAAAGCATAGTAAGGTTGCAAAAGCAAATAAGAAAAACTTATTTATCGTAGGTAAACCAATCGGCAAAGGTGATTATTACTTCATTTAATTCCAAAATTACTAAGAAACAACACATGAGATACTTAAAATTATGCCTAAATATATAAAATATGTTTTTCTAGAATTTAAATAATTTATTAATAGTAATTTGTTTTCTTATACCAAAAAATCTGATACTACAATCTGAAACCGTAGATACTGCCGATACCGCCGGTCCCGATACTCATAGGAAAGGTCCGATACCGATTCCAATACCGATACTGCCAACCTTGATATAATCACACGCTAAATGTCAATGGTTACTGAGTGCAAAAATGATTCACAATGTTCGTATGCTTTTATAGCTTTAAAGAGCTCAAATAGAAAGCAAGGCCGTTTAGAGGAATATTGAGAGTTCGGAAAATCAAAGGTAACTTCACAAATGACATAAGATTTTAACAACTAGTAACCTCAGTAAATCAGCACATAAGATAACCTATGCAACAACTTCAAACCAAATATAACTGAGCAAACATGTTTACTACGCATATCCAGTTTCTTTGTTCAGAAACAGAAAACTTACTCCTGATGCGTACATGCTAGAGTTGCAAAAGAATCCAACAGAAATTGCAAGCAAGTTTAATCTATGAAAGAGAAAATTATGAGTAATGATTTGAGACATATACCTATAAGCTAAATTATTCCTAAGAGACTAGGAACCTAACATTAAGTAAACTGAAAGACACATTAATATGATCAGCAAATGGTTCCAAATGGCAAAAGCGATGCCGTCCAAAACACTATCCCCAGAGATACATGAGTATGGCGCAGTAAAAAAACAGCAGCGCAATTTCATCTGATGCAACTACAGTATCGCTGCGCTGGGAGTACTAAAACAATCCGGGATAACCTTAGAAGAAATATTGTCAAAGTTTACATCTCGATTACTATTCCCGTTACCACAGAATCAAAGTCAAACATCATAAAATAGCTGAAAGATAGATAGGTGCCAAAAGAGAGAAGGAATAATAAAAGGTAAGGTCTTCAATAGTAGATAGGCAAACCTCTCAAACAATTTCTATTACTATTTGTTTAGTATATGTTACAAAAAATGAATACCTTGAGCTTACGAACTTTCTTTTCTCTACCCCCTTCTTCCATCATTCCAGAGGACGCCAGATCCACCTTAAAGAATGATGGATCAGAATATCGTTTCAAACAAGCCCCGGCGCCAGCGACATCAAACCTTTAAAAACAAAGGATTTCTTTTATCAAGTTAAATGTTCAATTGTAGAACATGAATTAGAAACATAAGGTGAATATCATACTTGTCCAACATAAATAATCGAGGAGGACCACGACATTCTTCATAGGAATCTAGAATGAAGCGCGGCATATCTCCTCGTGTAACTAAATTCTGATCCATTCTCAGATTAGCACGCCAGTCAATTCCTGCAATGTGAAAGTAACACAACTCAGTCAAGTGTAGATATGTAATTATATGGGCCTTTTAGAAGTATGGAACAGTAGCAAAGCCAAACTATTCAATTTACCAATACAAACTTGATTATTGTCTAAAGTGCTGATACATCATCAGGAGTAAAGAAGACCGTCTTGTGCACTAAGATTTTTCATTGCAGATTCATCCTTTCAAGAGATTGATTTGATCATAATTCAAGACTCTAGAGTTGAAAGTTGCATTCTTATTGGTAAATCATTTTGAATCTAATATCAACAATGAATATAAATTTTTGAATAAAAGGTTTTGGTGTAAAAATGCTTGAAACAATGATAAAATCCAATCAGCAAAGACGAGAATTCAGACTTTCACAAGCAAGTATACAAAAATCCAGCAAAAATTTAGAATTTAGCAAAGAGAATTTGTGTGTTTATGTGAGTATGTGGGTGGTGGTGGGGGTGGGGTGGGGGTAAGTCTCGGTGCTTGCATCCTGGAGGATGCAGATTCAAGTTGCCAAAGCAGCATCTCCATTTATATGGGTACAAGGCTGCATACATTTTAGCCCTCCCCAGACCCTGCATAAGTGGGAGTCTCGTGGCACAATGATGCCTTTTTCGCAAAGAGAATTCGTATATCAAATCCCAGTTAAAGGACTAACAATAAGGATTCAAATTTCAGAAAAAATAAACAAGAGAATAAAAAAAGGAACGCGTTTGTAGTGAGGACATTGGTGGTTGCATGTTGCATGTCAGTTTGAAACCTTCTAGGCTTCTACCTTTCTACTGTCGCAACCAAGGGCAGAAGATTCAGGTGGACAGTAAAAAAAAGCTTCTTTCTCAATATCCAATGATCAATGCACTAATGCCTGCTTCCTACTGAGACAGCAAAAAGTCTTCATATAAAACAAAAATCTAACCAAGCTCATTAGTTGATTGATTTGGTCATAAATGCTCAAAGAACTTTGTTTTATTTGAACTTGAAACAGGCCTGCATAAGATCTGACACAAATCTTCTGCCACAACCGATGTCATTAGCTACACCCTTTTCAATTATAGATAACGTTGATATATTTAGTAAGAGAATATGCTATATTTAATATAGGAATATCCTGAGGACATATTTGGGATGCCAGAATATGCCACAGGATATTCCATTGGATATTCCATGATGTAAAGGCTATATAAAGCCTATGAGATTATCAATAAAACATATCAATCAATCTCTACATGGTATCAGAGCTACCTTTCCACAAACCCTAACCCTAGCCGCCACCAAAAACCCTAACCCTAACCCCTCTCCTTCCCCGTTCCCGCTCCCGCGGCCGCTCCCGCTGCTGCTACTGCTGCGGCCACTGCTGCCGCTGCCGCGGCACCACTACTGCCGCTGCCGCTGCCGCTGCCGCGGCTGACTGCTGCTGCTGCGGCCACTGCTGCCGCTGTCGCGGCTGGCTGTTGCTGCTGCGGCCGACTGCTGCCGCTGTGGTTGTCGCTATGCGCGCCTCCATCGGAGGACGATGAAGACGAAGAAGACGACGAGGACGAAGGAGATGTCGATTCCTAGATCCGATGAAATCAGACATGTTCGGATCTAGGAGAGGACGACGAGGACGAGCGTGAGTCGTGGAGCAAGCGTGACGTGATCGGAGAAGAAGCATCGATGGAGGCGATCCTCAAGAAGCTGGATGCTGACGATGTGGCGACGTTGATGAAGTTGATGAAAGTGTCGGCGGGTGAGAGCACGACACGAACGCCGCCAAAGTTGGAACTACCCTCCATCGATCTGAAGCTGGACGGACCAGCCACCTATCTGAGTTGGTCACGGCGGGTGAGAAGAATCCTTGCAGGAAAGAACCTGGAGGGATTCTTGACGGGCGAGAACGGACGAGGGCTCGACAGGACGCGACGAGTGGAAATCCACTCATATGGTGATTTACATCTGGCTTCTCAATTCCTTAGTCCAGTCTATTGCCTCCACAGTAGATGAAATTGAGATGGTGAAAGACGTGTGGGAGAAGCTGAGGAGAACCTATGATGGTGTGGGAAACAACTTACGGATCTTCCAGATAAAAGGAGAGATCGACGACACTGTACAGGGAGAGAAGACGGTGCAGGAGTACGCCACAGAGTTGGAGCGTCTCTGGCTGGATTATGATCACTCCTCAAAACGGACAAGCTGCGGAGACCCAAAGTGCAAGGAGAGACATGTGTGTCTGCAGAAGAGGACGATGAAATTTCTCAAAGGGCTGAATACTGCATTCGCACAGAGGACAGCCTTACTTCTCACACAACCAGAGATTCCTAGTCTTGAGGAGGCTATCTCAGCCATGATCCAGGAGGAGACGCGCATCAGACTACAGACGGGGACAGGTGGTCCTCCCCAAGCAAAGTCAGCACTAGCGGTTACTAGCTCGGGCGATACAGGACCCAAGGGAGAGCTCTGGCAACACAATCGGCAGTGCTACAACTGCGGGGAGATGGATCATCATCGGTATGCTTGTACCAAACCACCTAAGGAGGGAGACTCAGGTGGTGGACGTGGACGAGGATATGGTGGACGTGGTCGTGGTCGTGGTCGAGGAGGCCGACGAGGCGGCTGAGGAGGTTATCGGACAAACATGCTGGTAGCAGAAGGGAATGGAGGAGCTGGTGGCACCTTTACTGAGGAGGATCAGGCACTACTGGACCTGCTGGAGAGAAAGCAGAGAGCGTCCACCGAAGGAGAGACATCTACCACATTCTTCGTTGGAGGCAACGCCGCAATGTATGTCCACCCATCAGAAGGTACTGACGAGTCACTCGCTCTTGCATCTATGTCTTCCCTTAAAACGTCAGACTGGATTATCGACTCAGGAGCATCTCGGCATGTGACCGGAAACGCTAGTGAGTTTTCTTCATACACTCACCTAGCATCAGCAGACACCATTCAGACTGCAGATGGCACTTTCCAACCAGTGGTCGGTAAGGGCACTGTTAATTGTACAGGTTCAGTAAGATTATCCAATGTGTTACATGCTCTATCCTTTCCAGTCAGTCTCTTGTCTATTAGTTCTATAATTCTCCAACTGAAATGCATTATTTCTTTTGATATTCCTAAGGTGATCTTCCAGGAGAAAGGGACGGAACGAAGACTTGGGACTGGCACCTGGCATGAGAGACTGTGGTACCTAGATCGAGAAGGACTGGACTCAGCATTGGTATCTATGGCAGAGAAGGCTGGAATGGGAGAGCTGCAGCAGAGGACTGAAGATACATTGATGCTTCATCATAGGAGGATGGAACATTCTTCCTTTGATACTCTAAGTAAGTTGTATCCAGAGATGTATGCAAAATCAAATAAACAGAAGTTAGTATGTGATGCATGCGAGTTAGGAAAACTTACTAGGAGCTCATATGTTGGTACTGGTCATAAGAGCTCTTTTGCTTTTGAGGTAGTACATTCTGATGTTTGGGGTCCATGTGCTACTAACACTATGAATGAGTATAAGTACTTTGTTTCCTTTATTGATTGTGCATCTCGTGTCACCTGGCTGTATTTGATGAAAAACAAGAGTGATGTATTTGCTTGTTTCGGGACTTTCATAAGCATGTCCAAACTCGGTACAATGCAGTGGTGAAGGTACTGAGGTCTGACAATGACACGGAGTATACCAACAAGACGCTTGCAGAGTACTTGTCAGCACACGGCATACAGCATCAGACAACTTGTGCATACACACCAGCACAAAATGGAGTAGCAGAAAGGAAGAACCGACACCTTCTGGAGACCGCAAGAAGTATGATGATCGACATGAATGTCCCACAAAATCTATAGGAGCATGCAGTGTTGACAGCAGCTCAACTTATCAACAAGATGCCTTCAAAAGTCCTGGAATGGAAGTCTCCATGTGAAGTATTACAAGGCAATAATAGTGGGACACTTCCACTAAAAGTGTTCGGGTGTGTGTGTTTTGTGAAGGACAACAGACCATCAGTTGGAAAACTTGACCCTAGAGCGGTCAAGTGCATCTTCGTGGGCTACTCAGCGACTCAGAAGGGGTATGTGTGCTGGAGCCCAGTAGAGAAGAAGAAATTTGTTAGTATGGATATCCACTTCCGGGAGCATAAGCCATATTACCGCCAGGAGGAAACTTCGCACAACACGCCTAATACTACCAGTATAAGGCGAGAGGGGGAGATGGACTTGGTGGTAACTGATTTAGAAGTTTGGCATAGAGACATGGTTGAGGAGGAGCATGAAGGTGAAGCGGAACAGGGGGAGGAGATGAGAAGTGTTAGGCCTACGGCTCAGGGGGAGTTACTTACCTACAGCAGGAGAGAGAAGCAAACTGCAGGACCAGTACCCACAGTGCCAGTGCTAAGTCCCTTGCCTGCCTCTGTCCCTTCTCCTGAGACACCTACACCATCCTCCTCATCTACAGCACCATCCTCCTCAGGTGATATCATTCCTCCTACTTCTTCCACACCACTATCTATACGAAGGACTACTTGCAGTAATACGAAAAATCCTCCGGACAGATATGGTTGGGATCTTGCTAAGTTTGTCTCTTATGATCATATCTCTTCTTCTCATGGAGCATTTATAGCATCTTTGGATAGTATTACTGTACCTAACAATTGGCAGGTTGCCAAGAACGATCCAAAGTGGAAAGCGGCGATGCACGAGGAGTTGGGAGCTCTTGAGAAGAACCACACTTGGGAGCTGGTGAGCCTGCCAGAAGGAAAAAGAGCAGTCGGATGCAAATGAGTTTTCACTGTGAAGCAAAACCCAGATGGACAGGTTGAGCGCTACAAAGCTCGACTGGTGGCAAAATAATACAGTCAAACGTACGACATCGATTATGACGAGACCTTTGCACCAGTGGCAAAGATGAGCACTGTCAGGACCTTGATCTCCCTGGCAGCCAATGGAGGGTGGAAGCTACACCAACTGGATGTGAAGAATGCATTTCTTCATGGGGATCTAATAGAGGAGGTGTACATGGAGATACCACCAGGATTCGGCACCAAACAGACAGAAGGCAAGGTCTGCAGACTGAAGAAGTCCCTCTATGGACTGAAGCAGTCTCCTCGAGCATGGTTTGACAGGTTCAGGAGAGCAATGATAGGAATGGGATATCAGCAGATCAATGCTGATCATACTGTCTTCTTCAGACGAAGTGGAGGCCACATCACCATGCTTGCTGTATATGTAGATGATATGATTATCACAGGCGATGATGAGCAGGAGATCACCCAACTCAAAGGAAAGCTTGGCAAGGAGTTCGAGGTGAAGGATCTTGGCCCTCTTCGATACTTCTTTGGGATTGAGATTGCTCGAGATACAGAGGGAATTGTTCTTTCTCAAAGAAAGTACGCACTGGACCTGCTTACAGAAATAGGGATGATGGGATGCAAACCAGCTACGACACCGATAGACCAGAAGTTCAAACTGGATGCTGAAGCTGGAGAACCAGTTGACCGGAATAGATATCAGAGATTGGTGGACAAGTTGATCTACTTGAGCCACACTCGACCTGATATCAGCTTTGCGGTCAGCGTAGTGAGCCACTACATGCATGACCCCCGGAAGGGTCATATGGACGCAGTGTACCAGATTCTGAGGTACTTGAAGGGAGCCCCCGGGAAGGGACTGATTTTCAGAAGAAATAATCACGTGAGCATCGAGGGCTATTGTGATTCTGACTGGGCTAGCTGTGCTGACGACAGGAGATCTACATCGGGATACTGCATATTTGTAGGAGACAACTTGGTCTCTTGGAGGAGTAAGAAGCAGTCAGTGGTGGCTAGATCAACAGCTGAAACAGAGTATAGAGCTATGGCCTTGGGAGTCACAGAGCTATTGTGGTTGAAGAATATGCTGACGGAGCTAAAGTTGGACCAGGGAGCCAAGATGAAGCTATGGTGTGACAACCAGTCAGCTATTAGTATTGCCAACAATCCAGTGCAGCATGACAGGACCAAGCATATCGAGATTGACAGATTCTTCATCAAAGAAAAGCTTGATAAAGGACTACTAGAGCTGGGCTACGTTCCAACCAAAGATCAGGTAGCAGACGGACTGACCAAGGGGCTTAGCTCTATCAGCATGATGAGAGGATGTGACAAGATGGGCTTAGTGAATATCTTTCGCCCATCTTGAGGGGGAGTGTTGATATATTTAGTAAGAGAATATGCTATATTTAATATGGGAATATCCTGAGGACATATTTGGGATGCCAGAATATGCCACAGGATATTCCATTGGATATTCCATGATGTAAAGGCTATATAAAGCCTATGAGATTATCAATAAAACATATCAATCAATCTCTACAGATAATATTTGAGGTTGTTGCATGCTCTTAGATTGTGTAACGGTTAGGAGCCCCTTCTATCAACCTACAATCTCATTCTTATGAAATGCCTTTATCATGTATATTTTGTTGCCTAGCAAGAAACTTGGTATTGAGTACCTACTCATAGGATTATTGTTCACAGTTTGTATGATGTCAATCCCACCATAGTCAACTTAAGGATTAGATTCATCTCCATCCATTTTATGAAAAAAATACGGATGGTGATGCTGGTAATGATGATTGTATTGAACCTAATTGCTAGTGACTAAAACTTGATAAGGACCTAGTAAAGTTCTACCTTCTGTCCTCTAGATGCTAGTGTTTGATCATTCCTACTCTCAGCACTCAACATCCGGCACATGTAATTTGCCAGTGTGATATCTATCAACTATATCCCTTGGACCTGTGCATGTTGCAAAGTGATTCTCTCTCCACTCCAAGTAAACAATTTATGGGGACGCCTTTGGTTTAATTTGTCATAGATGAATGCAATTCTCAAATTGTATCATATTACCTCTTCATCTAGACTCTTTATAGTCTAGCAGACTTAAGGGTGCTCCTTGGTTGCATGTGTTTAAAATATATATATCCAGTAGGTAGATCTACCTACCTGCCAACTGGATGCCTAGGTTTATGGCATAAACCTCTAATGCTCATAACTGCATGGCTAGGAATTTGTCCCCAACATAGAGAGTGGATGTTAGTAGACAGCCAGTCTAAAATTTCCGTCAAACCGTTTATGGAGCTTTCTTATACCTCATAGTCGTGCCACCAACCACAAAATTTTGGGATAAAGGTTTTCTTGTTGTTGTTGCATGTAAACGAGTTAGAACAAAAAGAATGGAGGGATGAAGAATAAAGGCAATAGAATAGTTGAAGATCCCAAGGAATTGGAATAAAGTGAGGTTGAATAACGGACAGTTGTATTTTCTTTCATGGGAATCAAAGTCAGTTTATTTACCAATCCCTCTTCTGGATTTAAAACCCAAGACTACGCCCACCCCCCACCAATGGCCCAACCTACGGTATGACCAGATGTAATTGGAAAGATGATGTTTCCAGTGAAACCTTATATGCCAATAAATCTCAGAGAGTCTAGAGAGGACTATTTCCTATATCATGAGATGAGTGACAATAGTCTTTAGCTATTTAGTAAAAACCCTAACTAAACCATACAAATTGATTTTATTGAACACATTGTTAACCTATTATAAAAATTATATGATAGACATATGACAGCTAGATAGAAGGTAAATGACCCCTTTATAAGAACCTCTAAGGCACAATCTTGAGCTTCTAAAATGAATAGCCTTCATCCACAACTCAGCTCTAAGACCATGAATATGCAAAAGAAATCACATGAACTTATATTTACAAATTAATAACCAATGTTGTTCCGGGCGCTAGGCGAGGTGAGACGACAGGCCTCCCGCCTCGCCTAGGCGTCACCTAGGAACTTGGGCATTTCCTTTTGCGCATATATATTTTTACTAGTAAGAAACATGACGTACAACTAATTTCATGTTGTGTCCATGTCGTGTCGGACACATGCATCGGACACGCATGGACACTCCAAAATACAAAATAGATGTTGAATCCGTGTCGGCGTGTAACGTGTCATGTCCAATCCGTGTTCGTGCAACATAGCATATTAGTTTAGCTTTACATAGTAATGGTTCAAGCTTTGTCGAAATTTTACTGGTAAGAAACATGACATACAACTAACCTCAAAGATCATTGCAGAAAGTAGATAAGTATGGCCATCTTTTGGATCAATGACCTGGACCCGACACAGACCCAAACTAAGCTTTAACTGGACATCCGACTCCGGCAGGAAGGGTTGTTTCACAAAAGAATATCAGAGAGAAGTACGTACATGTTCGGGTCCACATAGACCTTCCTGGACCCTGGCCTGATGCAAAATGGTAGTAAGGTATAGTTTTAGTGATATTCATATGCAGATTTAGTGGAATACCCCAAACCCAAGGATCTGTTGATGAATGAGTTGGGTAGAATCTCCATCTAGAGGACACTGGCCTGACCTCAAACTTACATCGAGTATGTTCAAAATCAATTACTTGGAGCTAGGGGGTTTTAGATCTGATCCGGGCTAGCACTACCAAGAGCAACCTGAACAGGTAAACATGACATAGCTAACAGGGGGATGGTTACAGGTTCTGAGTCTAGCAATACCCACACCAGACGCGACACAGCTCTGCAGAGTACTCGGAGATGGCAGATATTTTGGCAAATGAAAGACTAAGCATCAATTGAATTTCTAAGTCAATAAATAAATATTAACAATGGAAATAAAACCAGATGCATTCAAAGTGGGGATATGTAATCTGCACAAAAGAAGGTTTGAAAATGGTAACCATGAAAAGGTAGATAGATGATATCATGAAACATTAGAGAAGATAAAGCTAGCCATCAGGAAGGAAGGTGAAGTTCTAACCCTCACTTTAAGACAATCATGAAAACATTGGATAAGATAAACTTAACCGTCAGGAAGGAAGGTATTTTGATGAAGTTACTAACCCTCATTAAAAGCCAGAGGTGAAGGATTAGTCTGAGAGAGAAAAGCCTTTTCGATTGAAGGAAACTCTGCCTCCAGCTGCTGGACCCGGAGCATCAATCCATGACCCCTAGCAGCAGTGGCTATCACTTCTTCATGCAGATCATGAAATATCTCTGCAGCAAACCTATAATGCAATTAATTAAATTATTAAATAGGATTAACTCACGAGTCAAAGAACATATTAAACATGCAACCGCATCATAAGGAAAGCAGACTGAAGAATAGATAATTAGATACCTTTTGCAGTCAAAGCCAGTAAGGAATATGTATTAACAAACAAAGCATGAAGGCAGTGAGGAGAGAATTGGTACTTGAGTAAAATATATATATAAGGAAAATATTTGTCTATACAAGGCCGGATTTGCACTAAAATCATAACCTCACTGTATAAGTGAAATCCTACTAGGTTATACTATCTGCAGACATTTGAAATAGATTAGTGTCCTAAACAAAAAATGCCGCCAAACTTGAAGTAGTTAGTTTCTACATTTTTGTGCATGACATCGGAGCATAATTCGTATCCCAAACTGAAATATCACAATAAAAGCTTATACATGATCCACAACCCCAAATTTGGCGGGTTCCTGATCCACATAGCCAAAAGTGGCTACCCGAGGATCCGGATCTTACAAGAAGTTCAACAAAGATATTCAAATGATAATATAAAAGACAAAAAAATCAATTAGTCATTATACTTTATACAAGAGTAGGTTGTTGTAGGATCTCTTACAAATTCTTACCTAGTAGAGACAAATATATATACACAAGTGTTGTCAATGACGCATCGGGAGCACACCATTGGAACGAGGCGTCGCGTCGCGTGGCGCAGCACTGCGCCTCGCCACCACTCATGGTGCTCGACTGAGCATAGGAGCACAGCATGGCACGTGGCGCGTGGCACGAGAAATGCATGCTTTAATTATTATTATTTGAGGTAAATGAGCTCCGACTATTCATGCCCACAAGTAATCCAGGCTCACAAATAACCATAATAGTCACATTATAAGCCCTCTCTTTTTTTATTTAAACAATCACAACCATGTCTCTTCTATCTTCTAATGGTGATGATAATGAAGAAATTCCATTTGATGATGACGATAATTGATAACCAATAGTAGTCTAGTTACTACTTACTTTTGTAGCACTATAGTAGTTGGTGAATGATGTTTTGGTTGTTTGGCAAACTTTGTGACATGAGTCATAAGACATTAATATAACCATTGCCTTCA
This sequence comes from Iris pallida, assembly GCA_029216955.1. Classification (NCBI taxonomy): domain Eukaryota; kingdom Viridiplantae; phylum Streptophyta; class Magnoliopsida; order Asparagales; family Iridaceae; genus Iris; species Iris pallida. The sequence goes on along the minus strand of JANAVB010034617.1, from coordinate 413,189 downwards.
TTTTATCGTTTATGTCATTTGTCGTTTAGATATTGTGGTTCATGTCACTTTGTTGTTTAGATAATGTACTACAACTCATGCTTTGAATTGTGATTTCTTTTAAGTAGTATTGTTGTTTATATATGATCTAGAATCTATACATTACTCTCTACATCATTTAGAGTGTTTCCAGAAGAATATATATATATATATATATATATATATATATATATATATTTTTTTTTTTTGAATATATATATATATATATATTTTTTTTTGGAAAAAGGGTAAATTTTATTCCATCATCTCAATAAGGTTACAACATAGAGATACAATCCCGGCTCAGGGGGACATTACTAGTACATCCGACTCAATGTTATGAAGTATGCCCACCAGTGGGGTGGATAGTCCCTCATAGATGCGCCGGTTCCTCTCCCGCCAGACATGCCAAACTGATGCAGCAAGTCTCAATCTAGCACGCCTAGCCCAGCTCTGCTCCTTGCCCCTGCACTCACCAATCCACTTAAGGATTTCTCTGAAGTCACGCTCCCTTCCAACCCCTCCCAAGTGTCTCCGGCTCTGCTCTGCCCAGATGCTCCACGCCACATGGCACTGAAAGAACAGGTGCCCAATGGATTCAGTCTCTGTCTCACATAAAACACACTTAGGGTCAGGGACAGAAACCCCGAACCGAAGCAATCTGTCCCGAGTAAGTAACCGGCCCAGCACCAGTTTGTATGCAGACAGTTGCATTTTCCTGGCAAGCCCCTTCCCCCAGACAAAGTCGTACTCCTCAATATCATCGAAGTGAGTGCGGACAAGGTCGTAGCAGCTGCTAAATCGGAACTCCCCTGCACCCTCCGAGCGGCCGGGAGGGGCCTAAATCCAGACATCAGACAGTGCCGTCGGAGTGATCTGCACCTGTCTGATCTCCTCCCCTAACGGAGCAGTGAAACGATACGCCTCTGGCCTCCAGACCCCACCACGGATGATGTGCCTACAAGTCAGACCTCTGTATGCCACGCCGTCCCTCTGGGGACCCAGAATCTCCAGGAGAGACTGGCCTGAGATCCACGGATCGAGCCATAGATCCGTCTCCCCTCCCTCCCTCATCCTCCTCCGCATAGCCGTCCGAAGAACAGGTCGGTTCCTCAGGATATGCTTGAAAGACACAGAGAAGTTGTTGTCAATTTCACATACCCAGAAGTTTCTGCCCCGGAGATACCGACTAGTCATCCAGGCCGACCATAGAGAATCACCCTGAAGGAACCTCCATGCCAGCTTGATCCCCGCCGCCTCCCGGACAGAAACAAGTGAGCGCAGACCCACACCTCCCTCTTTCCTGGGCCGACAGAGCTGCTCCCAAGAGATGGCATGTATCCCCCCATGCCAAATGAACTTGGCACATATGCCCTCTATCTTTCTGATAGTAGCCAAAGGAACCATAATCGATTGGAGCCAGAACAGAGCAATAGCAGAGATAACTGAGCGCACCAGCTCAATACGCCCACCAAACGATAGGCCAGCCGCCTGCCAACCCTCAACCCTCCTCTGTGCAAAATCCACCAGACTCTGACAATCACGATCCTTCGCGTAGTTGACGGAAAGGGGCACCCCCAGATATTTCACCGGTAGGTCCCCCTTTTCCACCCCAAGCTCTAAGGCCCGCTCCTCCTTCAAAGTGCAAGAGCTGCTGAAGTAGACTTTGCTCTTGTCCCTGTTTAACCGAAGGCCCGATAGCTGTCCGAACTCCTCCATCACTGCCGCAAGCTCCCTCATCCCTCGCATGGAAGGCCTCAACAGGACCAAAAGGTCATCAGCATAAATGAGATGAGAGACCACCGGAGAGACCCTACTGTATATCGGTACAATCCTCTCCCGATGTACCGCGATGTCCATCAAACATGTGAAATACTCCATCACAAGGGTGAATAGGTAGGGGGAAAGCGGGTCCCCCTGCCGAAGCCCCCTGCTGCTACCAAAGAACCCGTAAGGGATACCCTGGATGAGGACCGAGAAAGTAGGAGAGGTGATGCACTCTCTGACTCTATCCACCCAAGTCTCGGAGAAGCCCATCGCAGCCATCAAATGACAGAGGAAGTCCCTGTTGACGGTGTCGTAGGCTTTCCTCAGGTCGAGCTTCACACATGCCTTCATCCCTCCAGGCTTGTGGAACTCCCGAATCAGCTCATGAGCCAGCAGGCTATGCTCCGCAATAGACCGCCCCTTAATGAAGGCCGCCTGATTCCGAGATACCAGACCCTGCATAGCATCCTCCATCCTCCTGCACATAAGATGAGTAATTATTTTATACAAATAATTACAGCAAGCAATCGGTCGAAAGTAAGCAAGAGATGTCGCCCCCTCCTTCTTGGGCACAAGCGTCAGGAAGGTGTGGTTCAGCTCCTTCAGGAGCTTGCCCGAATCAAAGAACTCCTGAACAGCCGCAAGGACCGGGACCTTGAGGATATTCCAATGGCGCTTGTAGAAACCACTGGAGAACCCATCCGGCCCAGGAGCCTTGGAAGCATCAGCCTGCATCACAATCGTCTCCACCTCCGCCATCCGGATAGGGGCCATAAGAAGACTATTGCCGTACTCCGTAATCAGCGTCTTCGTAATCAGCTGTGGGAAAACCGAGGGATAGTCCGTCTGATGATAGAGCTCAGAGTAGAACCGGACAGCCTCCTCCTGGATATCAACCTGGTCAGTCACAAGGCGCCCGTCCCTGCCAATCAGTCTCTGGATACGGTTCCGGTGCTGACGCGCCCGGATGACATCATAGAAGAATTTGGTGCAACGATCCCCATCCTTGAGCCAGGAGCATTTGGCCCGTTGGGCCGCACTAATCTCCTGCTGAAGCCTCAAGGTGTTGACCTCTGCAGCCAACCTCTTCTCTCTAGCCGCCATCTCCCCACTCATCATGTCGCCCTGAAGCTCTGACTGCAGGTCTCTCAACTCCGCCTCCTTCTCCTGTAAGGAGGTCCGGGGAAGTGCCCTCACCCAGTCTCTGATGGCGCGTTTGGCGTTCTTCAGCCTGTGAACCATACAAAACTGGGCAGTGCCGACCGCCTCCTGGCCAAGTCCTCCCGCCACAGTCTCCTCATAGCCAGCCGATAGGAACCAACTGTTGTCATACCGGAACGGACGGGCTCTCCATCTGGGACTCTCCACGAAGCGCACCAGGATCGGCGAGTGGTCACTGGTCCCCGCAGGGAGCCCCGCAGCCACAGAGGAGGGGAATAGGCGGAACCAATCACTGTTCCCCAAAGCCCGATCCAGCTGGCATGCCACCCTGCTCACCTCCGCCTTGTTGTGCCAAGTCCATATGTGCCCAATCCTCTCCAGGTCCCTGAGCCCTGACTGGAGTAGGCAAGACTGAAAATCTGAGAGGATCTGGTCCGGCACCGGCCGCCCCCCCAGCTTCTCTCCCCGGTATAGCGTAGCATTGAAGTCTCCCATAATAAGAAGAGGGAGATGCCGATGCCTCGCTAAAGAACTCAGCCTGATGATGTCCTGCCACAAGGTCTCCCGACGCCTCCTGTCATTGTGCCCGTAGACGGCTCCCAGTAAGAAGTGGAACCCCCCCTTGTTGGTGAAGGAGATAGCCACCAGCTGGTCAGACATGAAAACCTCCTCACCCTCCCAACTAGCTCCATTCCATCTAACCCAGATCCTCGCCATATCACAGAGACCAAGGTTGTGAAGCTGGACCCAGTCCGTAGGAGTTCTACGGGACAGAGTTTTCGCCCCCCTGATCTTAGTCTCTAGTAATATCGAGATTTCACACTGCTCCTTCCTCAGCACCTCACTAATCTCCCTCCATCTCCCCAGAGAACACCCCCCCCCCCGGACATTCCAGGCAAGGGCCGACATCTAAACCGCGGGTGGGGTCCCCTGAACATCCTCTGAAGGGGCACCCGGGGAGAGTGCAACCTCCATATCTCTGGTATCCTCATCTCTATCCCCCTGTAGAAGGAGGGGCAGAACAGGGGCCGCGGCCCCGTGTGGGTCCCCCTGTGGGGGAGGCTGTGCTAGTACTGCCACCCATTTAGGATTGACCTTCCACACTCTCTCTGTCCCACCCTGTCCGCTGTCCTCACTATGTGCCTCCGTAGCCTGGCGCTTCCGACTGTACACCTGAAGTGCTAGCGCGTCTATATCTCCCTGTCTCCTGTCCTCCTGCCCCATACTCCTAGTGGTCATGGTCCTCGTCCCCACATACTCAACCATCGCTCCAGTAAGAACCTCCGTCGGAGACCCCTTATCTTCACCCGAGATGGGGGAAGAGTCTGCCTCCATATCATCCTCCATCAAGCCCACCTGGTCCACAACGGGGGAGTCATCAGCACCACCTGCCTCCTGCACTACCTCCTCCGGCACCACCTCAGAAGCTCCCCCACGTCTACACGCACTCGGGAGATGCCCGAAGCAGGCACATGCCGGACATCTGGGGGGGACCCACTCATACTCCACCTTCTGCATAGCGAACTGGCCAGAAGGTGTCCTGTACTTCAACTGCTCAGGCAGGTCCAACCTGGCGTCAATCTCCACAAATACCCGTGCATACATCAGCCTAGACCTGAAAGCGGTGGCATCATCCGCCTTAATCGGCTTGCCAATGAGGCTGGCAAGTCTCATAAGAAGTGGGACACTCCAGAAGCGTACCGAGAACTCAGGAAAACGAACCCACACTGGCACAGCATTAAGCACCTCCTTCTCACACCTCAAGTCAGGGGTCCATTGCTTCAGAATAATGAGGCGGCCGTCAAACGTCCATGGCCCTCCCTGGAGTATCCGAGTCGCATCTTCCGCCAACCCAAATTTAACGAAGTAGAAGCCGTTCTCCTTGGAGAAGAACTCCATGCTCCCCTTCGGCCGCCAGACTCTGTCCGCATATCCTCTGATCTGCCCGTAGAAGAGCTTGCTCCCCAACACATACAGCACTAACGTGTTCTCCCAGAATGCCGTCACCTTCGCCACTTCGTCGGCTGGGAAGTCGGCGCAGAGCTCACCCCCAATCGCCATAGGTGCAACGTACTCCATCGATGCCGGCGTCTTCGCGACCCCCACCTTGCATGCATCCGCCCAGGATACAGGCCGCGGGCCCGAACTCCGAGGAGGAGTCGTCGGAGGTGGCCTGGCACTCATATTCGCAGCAGTAACTCTCCCTCCGATAACTGGGACAGCCGTCCCCGTCACCCCTTTCGCACGGGGCCGCCACGCAATCCTGGCGTGTCCCTCCCGTTCCCCCGAGTGTGCCTGTCCCCCCGATGGACCCGCTCTCCTGGCTATCCCCGCCCTCATGTCCGATCCCTGCGAATAAGTTGTGCCTCTCCTAGCCTCAGGGATCTGCGGTCTTTGCCCTCCTCCTCGCCGAACCCTCCGATTCTGGACCGTAGTCCAAGCCCCCTCCTCATCCTCCAATCCCGACGATGTTCTTTGGGCGGTGAACACCATCGGGGAGCCCCCGGAGGCCACCGCCGTCGAACACCCTGCCGAAACCGTGCCCGGGAGGGAAGTCACCGCCCGTAGCCCGCCCCGGCCACCCCCCCCTCCTGGGGAGGGTCGCCGGCCGCCGCCCGCCCCCGGGGGAGGGTCGCCGGACCTCCCCGGTCAACCTGCTGCGCTCCAGCACCCGCGCGGACGCGTGCAACGGCTGCCGCGCCCTTCGCCGGCGGCCCGCCGCCGCCGACCGCTACATGCCGGTCGCCACCGACCGCCCCCGCCACCCCCTTGCCTTTCCCCCGGTCCGGGGGGCGGTTGGCCGCCTCCACGTCGCGATTAGGCGATGCCCTAGCAGAGCTAGGGATTCCGATGTCTCCTGTAGCCGCCGCCATTTTATATATATATATATATATATATATATATATATATATATATATAGTCCGTTGGGAACGGTGGAGCACCCCGGCGAAGGGTGTTCACTTCTTACTAGTGCTTGGAGGCATGCCTCCAAGGGGGCTCGAACCCGCGCCACTGCGCCGGGGTGCTCCACCGTTCCCAACGGACTACGGCCACAGGGATATATATATATATATATATATATATATATATATATATATATATATATATATATATATATATAATTTTTATTTTTCTTGAAAGAAGGTAATTGTGGAGAACGCTCCCACTGGGAATCGATCTCCTTACCACTTGGGCCACATGCCTCACCACTATCACTAGGCTAGAGGGTCATTGGCGGCATATATATATATATATATATATATATATGTATATATATATATACATATATATATATATATATATATATACATATATATATATATATATATATATATATATATATATTTGGAAAAAGGGTAAATTTTATTCCACTATCAGCGCAATAAGGTTACAACATAGAGATACAATCCCAACTCAGGGGGACATTACTAGTACATCCGACTCAATGTTATGAAGGATGCCCACCGGTGGGGTGATCAGTCCCTCGTAAATGCGCCGGTTCCTCTCCCTCCAGACATGCCAAACTGATGCAGCAAGCCTCAATCTTGCACGTCTGGCCCAACTCTGCTCCTGGCCCCTGCGATCTCCAATCCACTTAAGGATTTCTCTGAAGTCACGCTCCCTTCCAACTCCTCCCAAGTATCTCCGGCTCTGCTCTGCCCAGATGCTCCACGCCACATGGCACTGAAAGAACAGATGCCCTATGGATTCATTCTCTGTCTCACACAAAACACACTTTGGGTCAGGGACTGGGACCCCGAACCGAAGCAGTCTGTCCCTAGTAAGCATCCGGTCCACAACAGTTTATATGCAGACAGTTGCATCTTCCTGGCTAGGCCCTTCCCCCAGATAAAGTCGTACTCCTCGATCTTATCGAAGTGGGAACGAACAAGATCGTAGCAGCTGCTAAATCTGAACTCCCCAGCACCCTCCGTGGAGCCGGGAGGGGCCCAAACCCAGACGTCAGTCAGTACAGCAGGAGTGATCTGTACCTGCCTGATCTCCCCTCCTAACTGAGCGGTGAAACGATACTCCTCTGGCCTCCAGACCCCACCACTGATGATGTGCCTACAAGTCAGACCTCTGTACGCCACACCGTCCGTCTGGGGACCCAGAATCTCCAGAAGGGACTGACCTGCAATCCACGGATCAAGCCATAGGTCCGTCTCCCCTCCCTCCCTCATCTTCCTCCAAATAGCCTTCCGAAGTACAGGTCGGTTCCTCAGGATATGCTTGCAAGCCACAGAGAAGTTGTTGTCAATTTCACATACCCAGAAGTTCCTTCCCCGAAGGTACCGACTAGACATCCAAGCCGACCAAAGAGAACCGTCCTGAAGGAACCTCCACGCCAGCTTGATCCCCGCCGCCTCCCTGACAGATACTAGAGAACGCAGACCCACACCTCCCTCCTTCCTAGGTCGACAGAGCTTCTCCCAAGAGATGGCATGAATCCCCCCATGCCATATGAACTTGGCACAAATGCCCTCAATCTTTCTGATAGTAGCCAAAGGTACCAGAATAGATTGGAGCCAGAATAAAGCAATAGCAGATATAACCGATCGTACCAGCTCAATACGCCCTCCAAAAGATAGGCCAGCCGTCTGCCAGCCCTCTACCCTCCTCTGCGCAAAGTCCACCAGACTCTGGCATTCTCGGTCCTTCGCGTAGTTGACAGATAGGGGTACCCCCAGATATTTCACCGGGAGATCTCCCTTTTCTACCCCAAGCTCCAGGGCCCGTTCCTCCTTCAAAGTGCAAGAGCTGTTGAAGTAAACTTTGCTCTTGTCCCTGTTCAACCGAAGACCCGATAACTGTCCGAACTCCTCCATCACCACCGCAAGCTCCCTCATCCCTCGCATGGAAGGCCTCATCAATACCAATAGATCATCCGCATATATGAGATGTGAGACCACTGGGGAGACCCTGCTGTATATCGGTACAATCCTCTCCCGATGCACCGCGATGTCCATCAAACAGGTAAAATACTCCATCACAAGGGTGAATAGGTAGGAGGAAAACGGATCTCCCTGACGAAGCCCCCTGCTGCTGCCGAAGAACCCGTAGGGTATACCCTGAATAAGAACCGAGAATGTAGGAGAGGTGATGCACTCCCTGACTCTGTCCACCCATGTCTCGGAGAAGCCCATCGCACCCATCAAATGACAGAGGAAGTCCCTGTTGACGGTGTCGTATGCTTTCCTCAGGTCGAGCTTCACACACGCCTTCATCCCTCCTGGCTTGTGGAACTCCCGAATCATCTCATGAGCCAGCAGGCTATGCTCAGCAATAGACCGCCCCTTGATGAATGCCGCCTGATTCCAAGAAACCAGACCCTGCATAGCGTCCTCCATCCTCCTGCACATAAGGTGAGTAATTATTTTGTACAAATAATTACAGCAAGCAATCGGTCGGAAGTCAGCAAGGGAAGTCGCCCCCTCCTTCTTGGGCACCAGCGTCAGGAATGTGTGATTCAGCTCCTTCAGGAGCTTGCCCGACTCAAAGAACTCCTGTACAGCCTCTAGAACCTGGGCCTTGAGGGCACCCCAATGTCGCTTGTAGAAGCCGCTAGAGAAACCGTCCGGCCCAGGGGACTTGGAAGCATCAGCCTTCATCACAATCGCCTCCACCTCCGCCATCCGGATAGGAGCCATAAGAAGACTGTTGCCATACTCAGTAATCAACGTCTTCGTAGTCAGCTACGGGAATACAGTGGAATAGTCCGTCTGATGATAAAGCTCAGAGTAGAACCGGACAGCCTCCTCCTAGATAGCAACCTGGTCGGTCACAAGACGTCCATCCCTGTCTAGAAGTCTCTGGATGCAGTTCCGGTGCTGGCGAGCCCGAATGACATCATAGCCAGACGACAGGAACCAACTGTTGTCATACCTGAACGGACGAGCTCTCCATCTGGGTCTCTCCACGAAGCGCACCAGGATCGGCGAATGGTCACTGGTCCCCGCAGGAAGCCCCTCAGCCACAGCAGAGGGGAATAGGCGGAACCAATCACTGTTCCCCAAAGCACGATCAAGCTGGCATGCCACCCTGCTAACCACCGCCTTGTTGTGCCACGTCCATATGTGCCCCACCCTCTCCAGACCCCTGAGTCCGGACTGGAGAAGACAGGACTGAAAGTCTGATAGAATCTGGTCCGGGACCGGCCGCCCCCCCAGCTTCTCCCTCTTGTATAGCGTGGCATTGAAGTCTCCCCTGTATATATATATACGATAGCTTCTTCGAGCGATCGGGCTAGGGTTCCGAGGAACCCCCCCTCCCCCGCGGCCACCAGACCCCCTCGCCGGCGGGGGAAGGAATGCAGGGAAGAAGGGGGGGTCGGACGGACCCCCCCGACCTACTGCAGGCGGAGGCGACCCCCCAGGCGGTTGGGGGGGGGGGGGGGGGCGGGAGAGACGGTGGAGGGGTCGGGCGGACCCCCTAGGTCGGTGGCTGAGGTACTCCCCCCAGCCGGGGGGGTTGGGGTCGGTTCCGGGGGGGTCGGGAGCACCCACTCCGGCGGTGGCGGTTGGCGGGGCTGGCCAAGCGATCGCGACGGGCTCGTCGACGGTAGGTCCGACTATGGGATCGGTCGGGGATCGAAACCTTCCGGTTGTCTCCAACGATCCGACTTTCGAATTCGGAGTCGGATCTGGATCTCAGGTGGATCAGATGGAGGGAGGAAGATGGACGACGGTTACGTGTCGTCGTGTGGCGAAGACCGGAAGAAAGGTAGAGGAGGACAGGGCCATCTTAGGATCGCTACACTGCTGACAGACGACAAGGTGGGTCAGGGGCGCGGCCATCGGCCCGTGGCCCTGTGGCGTCTGCTGGGAGATTGGTGGACCGGCGGCCCAAGGTGACCGCGGCGGATAAAGGGAAGAGCAAGGTGGTGGAACTTGACGGTCAGGGGTCTGGGTCTCCCCCCCCCCCGGGGGTTGTCCCCAGGCCACACGGGGCGTCTCCACGGAAGGCTGGAAGGTCCTGGGCAGATATTTGCAAACCTGTGGGACCGAAAAGTCCCACATCGATGGAGTACGTGTCGCCGATTAAGGCAGGGAGGGGTTTCCGGACCGCATTCCATGCGGAGGAGATAGAGAAGGTGACCGCCTACTGGGAGAATACTCTGGTTTTGTACGTCCTAGGCAACAAACCTTTCTACGGTCAGATCCGGGGTTATGCGGCACGAGTCCGGCAGCCTAAGGGCAGTACGGAGTTCATTGCTCGCGAGAACGGCTTCTACTATGTGAAGTTTGGGCTAATCATTCTGAAGGAATGGACCCCAGAACTTAGATGTGAGAGGGAAGTCCTGAATGTCATCCCTGTATGGATTCGCTTTCCTGAGTTCCCTGTCCAGTTCCGGAGTATCTCATTGCTGATGCGTCTGGCGAGCTTGGTGGGCACCCCGATCAAGGCGGATGAAGCTACTCCCTTTCGTTCGAGGTTGATGTATGCCAGAATTTTTGTGGAGATTCGGGCTGGGGGGAGTTACCGAAGATGGTGGAATATGAAATTCCTTCTGGAGAGGTGCTAACCCAGAAGGTGAAATATGAATGGGTTCCACTTACCTGTTCACGATGTACTTGCTTTGGGCATCTGGCCAGTGCTTGTTCGTCAGTAGGCCCTCAGGTGGAGCCTAATATTCCCTCTAGTGAGGTTCCAGATTCACCCCGTGACATGGATTCCAGAGATAACAGTGGAGAAGAGGTCTTGGTGGGAGGGACTACTCCTCCAGTGAGTGATGGCGAAATGAGCTTCATTGTCTCTACCCAGCTAGCTCCCACGAGTGGGACTTTGATCACCTGCCCGGTGCAAAGGAGTATGATTACCAGAGGCATGGTGGCGTCGGGGAGAGAGGAGCGGGGGGATGGCGGATCGGCTGAGGGACATGTTTACTGTAGGAAGCGACGTGCTGTTGGTCCGCTGAGTGATGGTCCCTCCAGGGAGGGGGGGCATCCTACTGATAGGGAGGAGGCGGCGTGTGTTGACAACCCTGCATGGGCGATGGTGCTCTCTCAAGTCGTTCCCCAGCAGGCCATTCCGACTGGGATGGAGGAGGATCTATTAGCGTCGGATGTGGTACATTTTCCAAGTGTCGATCCGGGTGTTTCCCAGGAGATTCACCCTCTCATTACTTAATGGCAATCATCGCCTGGAATGTGAGGGAAACGTGTTCGCTAGGGAGGTGGAGAGAGATTTGTGGGGTTCTTCACAGAGAGAAGTGCGACATCTCTGTACTGTTAGAATCTAAGATCAAAGGTGAAAAGACCCTTGCTTGGCGGACCCCATCTCATTGGGACCAACTTCACAACCTGGCTCTATGTGACATGGCCAGGATTTGGGTCAGATAGAACTCGAAGAGCTGGAAAGGGGACTTGATCTTGATGACGGAGCAATTGATCGCCATCTCCTTCTCGAACAAGGGTGGTTTTCGGTTCTTGCTGGGGACGGTTTACGGCCACAACGACAGGAGGAGACGGGAGTCCCTGTGGAGCGACATCTCCCGGGTTGCCGCCGCTGCTGATTCGTCGTCTCTTCCGCTTCTTCTGATCGGGGACTTCAATGTCCTTCTGCATCGAGGGGAGAAGGTGGGCGGCCGTCCAGTTCCAGACTCTATCCTATATGATTTCCAGAGATGTCTCCTCCAGGCGGGGCTCCAGGGATTGTCGCGCTCAGGCTTCATTTGGACTGGACTTGGCATAACAAAGCAATCCGGAACAGGATTGCATGCCAGCTTGATAGAGCCCTGGGCAATGGGAAATGGTTCCGGCATTTTTCCAATTCTTCGTCTGAGGGCCTGGCCGCTGGGACGAGCGATCATTCCCCCATCAGGGTAGGCTTCACTACTCGGTCTCCTGGGAAGTCCCGCCCATTCAGGTACAACAACTGTTGGTCTCTCTCGGAGGGCTATCCGGAGGCTGTCTCAGAGGGGCTTACTAGCTGTCAGGAGGGGACGGTCCAGTTTCGCTTGGTGCGTCGACTCAAGGCTACGAAGAAGGCTCTACGGAGTTGGGTGAAGGGGTTGTCCAAGTCTACCTTAGAAGATAAGGAGGTGGAGCTGCGGGCTATCCAGCATGACATGCAATCTGACATGCTAAACGGTGACCTGGCGGCGAGAGAGGAACTGATTGGAGAAGTCAACATCTTGCGGCTGTAGAAGAAGATTAGCACGGCTCAGCGTGCCAAATATTTCTAGCTCAAGGACGACGACCGTTGTTCCAAGTTCTTCTATGATGTCATCCGGACCAGACAGCATAGGAATCACATCTCCCAGCTACTTGATGTGGATGACAACCTGGTGGGGGAGCCGGCTGAGATCCAGGGCGAGGCTGTCAGGTACTACTCTGAGTTATATTTCCAGACTGACTACCTGTCTGTGTTCCCAGATGTTGTTACGAAGAAATTGGTGACTCCGTATGGGAATAGCATTCTTCTTGCCCCTGTTACTTTGGAGGAGGTGGAATCAATTGTCAAGTTGGCGGATCCCAACAAGGCACCCGAACCGGATGGTTTTAGCAGTAGGTTCTACAAACGCCACTGGGACATTCTGAAGTATCAGGTCTTGGAGGTGGTGCAGGAATTCTTCATCAAAAAAAAAACTACTAAAAGAGCTGAACCACACTTTCCTGACCTTGGTGCCTAAGAAGGAGGGAGTGACATCACTGGCGGATTTCAGACCTATTGCGTGCTGTAATTATCTTTTTAAGATAATTATGCACCTTATGTGCCGGCGGATGGAGGGGATCATGCAGGACTTGGTATCTCCGAATCAGGCTGCGTTCATCAAGGGGAGGTCGATCGCTGAGCACAGCCTCCTGGCTCATGAGATGGTGAGGGGCTTTAGCAAACCCGGAGGGGAGAAAGCATGTGTGAAACTGGACCTGAGGAAGGCGTATGACATGGTCAATAGGGACTTTCTCTGTCATCTGATGACCGCTATAGATTTCAAGGACCACTGGGTTGCATTGATCCGGGAGTGCATCACGTCCTCCACTTTCTTTGTCCTCATCCAGGACATCCCTTATGGGTACTTCCAGAGCAACCGTGGACTTAGGCAAGGTGACCCTCTGTCTTCTTATTTGTTCACGCTTGTCATGGAATACTTCACATGTTTGATGGACCTGACAGTGCACCGTGGGAGTCTGGTCCCATTGTTCAGGAGGGTAGATCCCCCAGTTATCCACCTTATCTATGCAGATGATCTCTTGGTGTTCATCCAGCCATCGACGGAGGGTATGCAGACGATTGCGGAGATTATGGGAGAGTTTGAGTCCCTCTCGGGCCTTCAGATGAACAGAGATAAGAGCATGGTGTACTTCAGCTCTCTATGTCCCCAGAAAGAGGAGCGGGCCGATGTGCTGGGAGTTGAGAGGAGTGATCTTCCGGTGAGATATTTAGGACTTCCTCTCACAGTCAACTATGCGCGGGATCAGGACTGCCATAGTCTGGTAGAGTATGTCCAGAGGAGGGTGGAAGATTGGCAAGCCGCTGAATTATTCTTTGGAGGACGCATCGAGCTGGTCAGATCGGTGATTTCGGCTGTGGCTCATTTCTGGCTGCAATCCATCCTCCTCCCTATGGCCACTGTTAGGAAAGTGGAGCGGATCTGCGTAGACTTCATTTGGAGGGGGGTATGCATGCGATCTCCTGGGAGCAGCTCTGTAGACCCAGGAAGGAGGGAGGAGTGGGGCTAAGGCCGTTGCTGGAGATCAGGGAGGCCTCTGCGCTTAAGCTGGCATGGAGATTCATCAACGGGGGGTCCCTCTTGGTTGACTGGATGCACAGCAGATATGTGAAGCAGGACAACTTCTGGACCTGTGCTACTGACAACAATTACTCAGTCACTTTTAAGACTGTCTTGAGACACAGGAGGGTTCTCAAATCTGCAATCCGGAAGGTTATGAAGGATGGATCTGGAACGGACCTCTGACGGGATCCTTGGATAGATCGACTTTTGCTATTGGACATCAGGGGAGCCCCGACGCATCAGGAGGACAGTCATGGGCTGACGTGTAGTCGTATCATACGCGACGGGGAGTGGAGGCCGGAGTCTTATCGGTTTATCGATGAGCTGGGTAGGATTATCAGTACTATTGCAATTGACCCGGACTAGCCTGCTGATCGGTAGATTTGGGAGCCGACTGAAGCTGCTCCGGGAACTGGGGAGTTCCAATTCCGGAGCTGCTATAACCACATTCGGCGCACCTTTCCTCAGAGTTCTGACTACGAGTTCGTATGGTGCAAGGGTCTCGCCAGAAAGATGCAGCTTTGTGTCTACAAGCTTCTACTGGGCCGTCTTTTGACTAGGGATCGTCTGAGTTCGTTTGGAGTGCCGGTTCCAGATCCTAAATGTGTACTATGCAGTATGGAGAATGAATCTATAGGGCACATTTTTTTCGAGTGTGCCCTGGCATGACAGATCTGGTCTAAGCAGAGTAGAACGTTGGATGGATGTGACTACGGGAAGGGAATTGGGAACATCATCACTGTGCTCCGGGATAGCCGAGGAAGAGGGCAGGACTGGTTCCGGACCGCCAGAGTCCGACTGGCGGCCTCAATTTGGCATATATGGAGGGAACGAAATCGTTGTATTTTTGAGGGACTGATCATCCCTCCGGTAGGCATCCTCCATAACATAGAGTTTGATGTAAATGCTATGGAGAACTGAAGAGTGGGAGTCCCACTTTGATTGTATGTTGTAAGAATATTGCATTGTTTTTGGAATAAAATTTACCATTTTTTCAATATATATATATATATATATATATATATATATATATATATATATATATTTATAGTATGTTTGATGGACGTCTTGTTATGGATCTACAAATACACATTGTGGCACGTGGGAAAGCATGTGAGAGTCAAAAGAAAAGAACTTGATCAAGAATTTTGTTTTGTTACACAACTTGTGTAATACCCCGCTCCCAAAACCTTACACTCCGTCCATTTTTTGGCTCGACAATGGGGTTCAATTTTGACTCGGCTCGGGTCTTGATATCCAGTTGGAGTTTGATTTATGAATTATTCCTTTAAGTTGGTTTATTTTATGGGCCTAATCACCTAGTTGTATTACTTGTGCTAATTTGGACTTGAGTCCAATGGGTCGTGGGCTTTAGGTTGGAAGAGAAGCTTGCTTAATTGACTGATTGGATGTTTATTAGGCGAGACCCACTTATGCTATGAATACCTATCAAGAAGATCTCATATCATATTAAATCATATATTGTAAGATATTTTAGAGTCGGAAATATCTTCTGGGATTTTTTATATCTTTGGAAACCTTATGGTATCTAGATATCAGGAAAAATATCTTTGGAGATATCTTCGATAAACTCCCTAACCACGTGGTTGAGATTCTCCATATATGTTGAATAGGCTTTGGTTTGAGTCAAGATTCGTTGAACCTTATCTGATAATATCGAGTTTGTTAGCTAGAGATAATGACTTTATCTCTTCGTAACTAACTTGAAAAGGTATATAAGGAGTCTCTCCCCCCTTCAGTTCATTTGCTCAATATTATTTTTCACTTTTGAGAAAGAAGGAAGAGGGTAAGAAAGACGTTGTGAAAGCGGATGGTGGATTCGAAGGAAATCGGAGGCGAAGCTCAAGTGTTGCAAAGAACCACTTCTATCTCTCCCTTTAGGCATTTCTTCAAACAAGTTAGTCGCTACAATCTCTCTCCCTCCTCAATCTCTCACTTTTTAAGAAAAGAACTCTTTCAATCGTCCATGTTTTATGTCCTATGATTATGATATCATAATAAAATGAACCAAAATTAAAAGAGATTATTAGTATGTTTTTAATTTTAAAATGTGTGTTCTTATCTTAGTTGGAATCATGAGACTATAGACTAGTGGTACAATTAGTATGACCAACAAACAACTAATATGGAATTTATGGTTAAACTTATGGTAGAAATACTATCTTATGTCAGAATGAGAAATGGGAATGTTAGCATGCTAATAATAACAAGAAATAAATACAGTGACACCCCACCCCCAATGTTTCATGAGTATTACAAGGACTACCCATATTCTGAAAATAATTACACTAACCACTCCTTTCCTTTATAAATTTTATAGAACATAGGGGTGGTCAGTGTTATATGTTTTTATAGAAAATATAAACAATAGGGATCGTTCGCGTAATTAGTTTAAAAGTAGGGGTGATTTCTGTAATAAGTGTAAAACATATGGATAGTTAACGCAATTTGTCCTAATAACAATGACAATGATGACAGAATTATTTGTATGCTTATTAAAAAGGATTCTATAGTAGCTTCAAAAGAGAACGGATACTTCATTTGGTTAATTTCGAGAAAGAAACATAAGACTATAATGTTGGTGAATGTATGTATATTTATTTATGAGCCTTAGTTAATGATAATGTTTGTGAAAATATTGGGACAGTTGTGTTGTCATTTGAGATGACCCTAGAAGAAAAACGTTTATGAGCGGTGGCTCAAGGATTGTGAAAACAATGAAACAAAGGATAGTAATTATGTTGTGTAAATCCCTATGTAGCTCGTATTCCATTTTGTTGTACATTTGTATGTTTATAGATAGTTGCATACGCATGATCATGGACAACTTGTGCACAAAGTTTAATTCTCGAACAGGATCTGAGCTCCGGGACCGTGCCGACCTAGGCGGAATATTATGTTCGTGCAAGGTAGTATTGCACGGATATTACAAGACCTTTACTGGGGCTAGCTACCTGCACTAAAGTTGGCAGCGTAATACCGTTGACATAGTCCCCAACTGATGATATTAACCATTGACCGTTATAGCTAGGATGCATTCCTAACGATAGTGTTGCAGGTACAGTACATCCTAACCCCTTCTTTTGTAGAAAAGAAACTTTGGATGATGATGATGCTATAAGAATTAGTGTTTATGCATTAAATCCTTTTGTTACTTATAAATATGAAATATCATGATACTTGGAATGTGAATTGGTTTGAAAACTATATGCTAAATAAGATGTGTAAAGAACTTAGGAAGAATAGAAAGATCACCTAATTATGAATGTTACTTCGCGTGATTATTGTGTTGCTGTAAATCCCCCTGAACTGACCCTCATTCTTGCAGGTTCGGGAAATACTTTGAAGGCTCCAAGGCTTTAGAAGCTTCATTGCCATTTCTTCGCATGTCAAAATTTCTAGAAGATGTTTATTTCTTTTCTCATAAAAGGACGTGATGTATGAAATCTTGTCATTTCATTTAATTCATGAATTGTAACCCGTATTTGGGAATATGTTATTTCTTGGAAAGAACATCAGATTCCACTGCAAATGATAATCCAAATTTGATTATTAATAAAATATGTATGTTATGATTAAATGATTTGCTTATTCCAATGTGGCAACTTTGGTAGCGAATTGTGCATTGTCAATTCTTAATTCCAAGGCCTTGTACAAGATCAAATTAAACGTGTGCGACATCGTCCCTTATGGAACTCATATTATCAGAATCGGGGCTTGACAACTTGATCCAACAGTTCTTTTTAATTCACTCCAGTTTCTATCTTGTCTTATTTTTCAAAATTAGTGTCTTCCACTCGACACAAGATTTCATATTATCGAGTCCTTGATTCACAAATCTCATTTTATGTACCAACTAATGATTTCTAGTGATAAAAAGTAATAATCATTTTTAGTTGTGATTTACAAAAACATCGAAGCAGCACATACACGAATAGATCAACTTACATGGAAAAATTGCAGCCTTTCATAGTTTATTACATAGTCACATATGTAGCTTCAGACTATATACTTTAGTAGGCATCATCTTATAAAATTCCCAAAGCAATTTTGCTTCATAAGTAACCATCCCTGACTCGCATCTATGCACTAAAGATATCTCGAAATTCCCTAAATGAATGAAGTAGATCTCCTAACAAGATCCAATATCTTCAACAAAGAAGTGCCTGGGATATGTATATTATAAACCATCCATAGTCCAGAGGGTTTGCATACTACCTATTCTGAAGATCCTTTAGTCCATCTTTGGCCCTTAGCTGGCCATCCCTTAGTTACTATTGGCACTCAAAAATCTCAAAATGGATATCCTGCGGAATGGACAGTCCTGCGGAACAACAACCTTGAATGCTAGTCCCGCGGAACAAACAAGCAAAAATGACTATTAGCACTAAAAAATGACAGTTCCACGGAAGAGTGGCCTTGAAGGCATCCCGCTGAACAAACAAGCAGAAATGATAGTCCCATGGAACTGGATATTTCTGCAGAACTGTCATTTCTGGGTAATTCTGCAGAACCAAGCATCCCGTGGAACTAGGCACTCCCACGAAATAGTCAACCCCACGGAACAATCAGTCCAGCGGAACTAAATATCCCACGGAACTGAGTACTTCAACGGTGATGACTCTTGATGCCTCTGCATCGCGGAATCCTGCAGTTTTTATGCCACTGTTTCTAAACCGACTGAGCAGTTGTTAAGAACCCATGTCCTCAGTGGGATGCCAGGTATAGCACCCACGATCAGCCACCATGGCTTGTGTCCAATGAGTGGAGGAGAACGTGGATGTTATCCCTACTAACTATAGGAAAATTCTTCGCTCGAGTCCCGTGGAACTGGTGAGTAGTTCCGTGACACTCATCTACAGAGGTGTTCCCTCTGTAAGTAGTCCCTGCAAGGGCTAAAATATGTTCTTCCTCGAAACTTTCATATATGAAAGAGAGACCACCAAGATCATTCCTTGGGTAGCAACATCAAGCACTGCAACCGGAGGTTGGTCCCGAGTGTCCCCGAACTCTCCCAAGTCATGTGGGAAGCAAGCTTCCTCGCATGAGCAACCGCAACAAAAGAGTGTTCGTTATTCTAGCTAGTGTTCTGAAGCATCCGAAAAGAACTCATCACCGTCGAGAATCATATTCGTCTTGGATTCGGATCGTCAATGGAACAAAGTGGTTGTGTGTTGACCAGACTTCCATTGCCACACTTCTCAAGAACCATTTTATTTGTAGCAATTACATGTAATAAAGTTGTAATTTGTCTATATCAATACAAGTTTTTCCTTTGGCGACAAATAAAAGGAAAACACACGGCGACTATGCTGAGAAATTTCTTCTCCACCGACGAGGAGGTTGTGGCGCAATCCGGCTCCAAAGCTCTTGGGATGATTGATGAAGTGTTGTTCATCGAGTTCAACCAACAAGTGTTCGAGCAAACACTCTCATGTGGTTGGTTGAGCCTAAGTCAGTATTACTGCACAATACAGTCTTGTTCAAGACTAGCCAGGCTTCGATCTTAGTCACTTCGGTGACATTGCAAGCTATCAGCGCTGTTCGCGGAATTGCTACTTCAATAGCGTTATACGATGCTCAAGTAGTCACTTATGTGACTTTCAGTGCCTTATGCGGCACTACTTTTGTAGTTTTCTGCCGCACTGTTACTGCAAGTGTTCCTTGCGGAACGGAAGACCTTCGCGACATTGTTGCTGATGATGCCCTCTGCAGTGTTGTAGTACGTGATCTTCGTAGCACTCTGGAGTCCATTTTTCGATAACTGCTATAAGTGTTCTCCATGGAACTATGGAGTTTCTATCCCACGGAAATACCAAGCGCTCTCCCCACAAAACTAGGGAGCATAACCCCCACGGAATTTATGATACCAGCGGAGTTGCTAAGTACACTCCCCACGGAAGTGCAAAGCATGGCTACCGCGGAATGGCTGCATATATACCCCACAGAAGTGTTGAGTATGCCTCCCGCGAAATTGTTCAACCCCGCGGAACTGCTACATATGTCTCCCGCAAAACTACTGTAGTCCGCGTAAGCGTGAACAAATTCTAGCCCTTGGAACAGTCCTGCAGACTCAAGTCCGCAGAACGGATGACCAAATTTCACGACATTGATCAAATCTGTGGCACTGATCAGAGCATCAACACTCACAACAGATCTACTTCTGAACTCACCGACAACAGAATTCGTTGCTTCCACAGAACATGTTGCTTTCGTAGGACTGCATGCCTGTGAATAGTGCGGAATGTGGTGTGCAATTGTGCGTAGCATTAAGACTTGTGTTTTCCTTGGCAATGAACTCAAGACAGCTTTGCTACAAGCTAAATTTCCAGTCATCGGGACTCGTCTGAGAGACCAAGATCTCCCAGTGGCTTATGCCAACGTGACAAGTTGGGCCTCTAGTTCAAGACAGGGGTCGCCAATCACCCTCTCGCTGCAAATCAGGATGTCACAAATCCCAACTTCAACTCAGCCAATACAGCTATGCCTTCTTCCTCCGAGTTACCGGTTAGACCCGAGGAAGATTTTTTATTCGCGTCTTGGTCAGATAATGACGACATCTATGCTTCGTCATCTACCACAGATTCTACCACAGCAAGAAGAGTATCGGCTAATGTGACTGCAGGCGACTCTCAAAATCTTATACGTTGTCCGAAGGTTATTGAGAAAACTGAGGCAATGCATACTGCAGCCAAAGATGAGCTAAAACAAATGCTTAAACTGCTCTTAATTTAGCATAATGCAAATTATGAAGAGAGGGTTACTCTTGTTTCGGTAGTTGATCGAAGTAAACTAGGGGTTATCATTGCCGAGCGTAGCACTTTGAAAACATGCCAGTTCAAATTGATTCTCTCAAGAGTCTCAACCAATGGAAAAAAATTGAAGGAAGTGTGGGCCATCCGTCCTTATTCACCAGAATGTGATGAGATTTCGTACCCTTACAAATTCAAACCTCCAATGCTACATTTGTTCAATTTCAAAGGCTTTCCAAATAGCATATTTATCATTTCCAGGTCCAGACCAATAATGTGATAAGTAGTGATACCATCATGGTCAGACTCTTGTTGGCACTCTCAAAGAAGCTTCCTTCGACTCGTTCAAAAGCCTTCCTACATGCTCAATCACTACTTGGCAAAACCTTGAGATGCATTTCCTCTCAAGATTATATGAAGACGATGAAGAGGTGGCCATGTCTCAACTCCTTTACTTTCCACAATGCAAATGGAAGGAGAACCAGACAGGGACTTCATAAGGAGATTTGAAATATCTCGCTTTGATGTCCTGATGTTCTGATGGTATGTCATTGTCGTTGCCCATGTTTTTGCAAAGCCGACACAACTTGCTCGAACAACTGGAAGTACTCATGGGAGCTGTCACATTCAATACTCGGACCAGCTCACCCGACAAGTCGAGATCATCGAACAACTGATTGAAAGATTCAGCATCTCCAGTATCCCCGGCACTATGAGCGAAGAAGAAGGAGACGATTACGTCACAAACCAATATGCCGACAATAACGATGGTACATATTCAAATTCACAGGAAGACAACAATGTCGTCTCTGATGTAGAAAATCTCTAATTACGATATTTAGCCTCGGTAATTTAGTGAAGGATAGGAGTAAGACCTACGCTAATAATTTAGTTAAAGATTACCGCTAACGATCAATCCCTAGTGGATTCCTCTATCATGTTAACAAATACCTCTGATGTTGCATTCATATTTCCCCATATGATTATGAATAGCATTGTCACGTTAAGGAATACCTCTGACAAATCCATCTCCCCAGGAGAGATTTCAACCACTATCACGTTAATAATTGCCTCCTATAGTCACTCTCTCACTTGGGGTTTCCTACATTTGATGTTTGCACTCTGCCACGAGTGTGTCATATATAGTAAATCCACCATCAAATTCCATAGCGGAATGTTTCTCCCTAATCAAGTTAATGTTGGCCCAATGATTGTATCATATTTTTGAATATGGTTAATCTATTAAGTTTAGCATTTCATTATCACTAATCTTTATACTATCACTATAGCATTTCTACTTATACTTATACCTTTAGTGATATATGCCTATTGGTTTACATATTAGTGATATGAGCTTTCTATCTTAAATTTAATCGGGTTGCCAAAATCAAAACTATGTTTTTGATTGTGGTTATTCAATTAAGTTTAATCATTATGATATCACTAATATTTATGCTATCACTATAGCATTGATACTTAAACTTCGCATAGTCCTAATGTGCTTTTATCTTATCATTCTTGCTACATGTATATTGCTTTGTTCGTCTAACATGTATTTGCAGAAAAGCAATTAGCAAGATCAATATGGACATATGCAATGCAATGAAGGGCCAAAGACGACGGATCCCACAAGATTTCTCTGAACCACCCGACGACATCTCTAGAGCCACGCACCGGGGGTTCCGCTGCCCGGTCAGCGGACGGGGGTCGAGGGGGCAGCGCCCCTCGTCGGGGGTTCGGGGGCGAAGCCCCCGAAAGGTATTCAGTTTTCGCAAACTGGATATCTTTGGACAGCTGCCGCCAAGGGAAAAAGCCAGCACCTATCAAAGGAAGAAGCCAAGCCATGCCATCATCATTTCAAGACTCTGAAAAAGCCTGCACCTGCTACAGTATATCTGGAGTCTGTAATGAGTCTTAGGAACCATTGTAAACACAAGAAATGGATGGCAAAATCGAAAGCTAGGGTAGATAATAACCCAGGACAATCTTCGGAATCCTGGCGGATAATCCGGCGGATCTCCGCGGAAATCCGGCGGAAGATCCGAATGGTCTCACAGAATACCTTCTGTGAGTGTTCGGATTATCCGGCGGAAAACCGCGAAATTCCGGCAGATTTTCCGCTATATGACCGTTTGCATTCCAACGGTCGGATTTTACGAACGATTGATCCCAACGGCTCTTTTTATAGCCGTTGGACTATTCAGGCGGATGATCCGGCGGATTTCCGCGAAAATCCGGCGGATGATCCGTCAGCCTGAGAAAGTTGCATTATTGCACTTTCCTTTGCTTTGGTTATAAATAGCCTTGAACCCCCTTCATTCAAGGTTGATGCTTTGAGCCTAAAAATTTCCAAACCACCAAAGCTTATCCACATACAACTCTACAAAGCCTTCATTTGCCATCTACAAATTGTGTTAGAGTTATTGAGTTGAAAAGTGAGATCTTCATCCTATTGTATAAGGAGATCAAAACCTATTGTGAAAGGTTGAAGTTGGAGAGTCTTCGTATCCAAACTCTCGGTTGAAGTTGGAGAGTCTTCGTATCCAAACTCTCGGTTGAAGTTGGAGAGTCTTCGTATCCAAACTCTCGGTTGAAGTCGGAGAGCCCTTCGGATTAAAGCTCTTGTGTAAGAAGTTGGCGAGTTCTTCGGATCCAAACTCGTGTGTAACTATTTGCTCAAATAGTGGATTAAAGCCGGAGAGAGTTCCGGGACTGGACTGCCTCTTAGGAGGATACCAGGATATATTGGGTGTCGGTATTGTGTTTGCTTCTTCTCTTGCACTTATATTTTTAAATTGCCAATTTGCTTGTGCTAAGTGCTTGATTAGTTAGCTTGACCCTATTCACCCCCCTCTAGGGTTCCTACAGTTAACACAATACACTCTTGATCACCACATAAGAATCGCTAGTAGCGGATGATCCCTGGTGAACTTTTTGATCATCCCCTCAGAGTCTTTTATCTTGTCATGTTAATGATTACCTCTGACATGTCAACATTGATGTGCCTTTGATCCCAACGAAAACCGGAAGCATGTCATTTCCGATGAATATTCATTTATCTCGAGTGGAGTTCTACATCCTTGTTACGTTAACGATTACCTCTGACAATCCTTGTTTTATTCTGCACAAATTCCTCTCTATAATCCCCAACAAGGTTAGGGATATCTCATTGTCACGTTAACCTTAAACCTCTCTCGATGCCACAAATTTTCAGAACTATCATGTTTCCCATTATGATCTCTTATAGTATTGTTATGTTTTCCAGTATGACCTTTAAACAGTCGATTCTGAGTTTGATGCTTTTTAGCATGTCATATTAGCATTAAACCTCTGAATGGACGGGTTCTCAAACCAAATCATAACCTCGAGTCGCAACATTGTTATGTTAACATTAAACCTTCGGATAGTTGATTATGAACATGGTTTCTTAGTCCGTTATGTTAACATTAAAGCTCTGAACAGACAGGTTCCCAGATCAAATACAATCTAGACCTTCAATAATATTATGTTTCCTAGTATTACCTCTGATAGTAGGTTATCATGTTTCCCAATATTATCTATGATAACGTATTTCGCATTTTGTGTTCTTAGTCTATCATGTCCATTTTATACCTGTGAATAGACGGGTTCCCGGATTCAATCCAACTGTAAGTCATAGCCTAGCATGTCCAATAATACCACCTCTGACAGTAGTACAACCTCTGATAGTCGACTCCTCGTCCTGCCATGTCCAATAGTACAACCTAGACCTTCAATAATATTATGTTTCTTAGTATTACCTCTGATAGTAGGTTATCATGTTTCCCAATATTATCTATGATAACGTATTTCGCATTTTGTGTTTCTTAGTCTATCATGTCCATTTAATACCTGTGAATAGACGGGTTCCCGGATTCAATCCAACCATAAGTCGTAGCCTAGCATGTCCAATAATACAACCTCTGACAGTAGTACAACCTCTGATAGTCGACTCCTCGTCTTGCCATGTCCAATAGTACAACCACTAGTAGAGACCAATCATAGCACCATTTCCAGACATGCAACTCTGCTACGAACACCGTGGATCCTGATTTCCAAAGTTAAGCAACATCTCCACACCTCCTCCTCAGCAACAAAAAGTCAACGGCAGCTAGAACAGAACAATGACGTGGCGTAGAATCCAACAGAATACTGTGTTGTTGAAAGAATTTTGAAATCCAAACCAGTATTCTAAAAATCGGTCTAAGCGGCCGTCTAGGCGTTGTTCGGCCTCCCAACGCACCGAAAACCTCCTAATCGGCCAACTTAGGTGTCAGTTCGGTCCTAGGTTTCATGTTCGGCTAGGCGGAATTTTTTGAAATTTTTAAATTTGAAATTTGAAATTTCAAAAAAAAAAAAAAAAGATTACAAAAAAATCAAAAAAAATTCAAAAAAAATCAGTTTTCAAAAAGTTTCAAATTCTTCTTAAAAAAATTCAAAATTCGAGTTTCTAAAATAAAAAAACTGTGCGGCTGCCTAGGCGGCCCTCCGCCGCACCGATTCCGCCTAGCGAAATCTATAACATTGATCCAAACTAACTCATGACGGATCTTCGAAAACTTTAAAGAATATTTTATTGAAACTCAAAAATGACATTCATGCGAAATGGATAGTCCTGCGGAATAGCAGCCTTGAAGGCTAGTCCTACAGAATAGACAAACAGAAATGATCGTTTGTACTCAAAAATGACAGTCTTGTGTAATGGATAGTCATGCGGAACTAAGTACCCTACAGAATACTTATGCGGCTTTGACCATTGTTACCTCTGGACCGCAAAACACTGCAGTTTTCGTATCACTTTTGTCAAACTGACTGAGAGGTTGTTGAGGACCGATGTCCTTAGTGGGATGTCATTTTAGCACTCACAATTAGCCATCATGGCATGTCTCCCGTAGAGGAGAATGTGGGTGTTGTCCCCACTAACTAGCGGACAATCCGCTTGAGTACCGCTGAACTGGTGAGTAGTTTCGCAGCACTCATCTATAGAGGTGTTCCCTCTATAAGTAGTCCATGCGATGACTAAATCAGGATCTTCTTCTTCAAAACTTTCATACATGAAAAAGAAACCCCTAAGGTCATTCCTTAGGTAGCAGCATCAAGCACTGCAATAGGAGATCGATTCCGAGTGTTTCCGATCTTTTTCACACGTAGGCTGCAAGCTTCCCCACAGGAGCAACCGCAACAAAAGAGTGTTTGTCATTCTATTTGGCAATCTACTTCCGACGTCTTGGAGTTCTGAACAGGGGCGGCCCTGGCCCAGGACAGGCCGGACGACGGCCCAGGACCTCCCGACGAAAGGGGGCACCAATATAGAACTATCTATAATAGAACTAGTATGTATCATGTGCCTTTTCTAAAAAAAAAAAAAAAAAAAAAAAGCATTGTGGTGTAGTGGTTCTAATGCTAGACTTATATTTAAAAGGTCCTTGGTTCAATTCTTGACTACAACAAATTTTGTTTTATATATACCTTTTTTTTACTTTATGTATCGGGAGGTCTATTTTGGAAGTTTCGCCTAGGACCCCCAACATCTCAGGGCCGGCCCTGGTTCTGAAACATCCGAGACGAACTCATCGTCGTCGAGAATCACATTCGCCTTGGATTCGGATCGTTAACAAAGTGGTTGCGTGCTGACCAGACTTCCTATCGCGTTAACAAAGTGGTTGCGTGCTGACCAGACTTCCTATCGCTATACTTTCCCAGAGCTTTTTTTAGCAATTACATGTAAAGATTTCGTTGTGAAGTTATAATTCGTCTACATCGATACAAGTTTTCCCTTCGCGACAAATCAACAGAAAATAGTTACTTGACTATACCTTAGTTACTCGACCAGAGACAATTCTCCTTACTAAGAAAGTACTAAAATATAAATGTTCAAAACGCTCACCTATTTATCAAATTGACCCATGACATATTTTACAAACTTGTACGCGACAACCTCCCTGCAGAAAAGTTGGGTGGATGAGAAACAGAAACCCAAATGGGTTTTGGCGGGTATTCCCATCCAAGCACCTGACCTTGGCGGATATTCCAGTGGACCACTATGTGTCATGTGCACAGTACAATGAGGTAGGCGCTCGTGACGAGTATTACCAAGGAAGTTTCATGACGGGCATTTTATCATGAGAAGCCCACAAGAAGGATCTGGCGGTTAGCTTCGCAGGTGCCACTGGTTAATGCATGATTGATGATTTTTGGACAGTCCAGATTACTTTGGGTTAAATATATAGTTTGTTTCGGGTATAGTTTAGGTTTAGTTTGTTTAAGTGCCATATTTGGCTATGACTTTGCTAATAACCCAATATTTTAGTTTAATTTCCCTAGTTAGTTTTATTTGCTAAATTTTGCTTGTAATGCCTATATAAAGGATTAAAGGAATGAAATTGAATATTGTAATAAGTTTAGGGGAAAAAATGGAGTTTCTTCTCTACAAAATTGGTGGGTTCGAACACTTGTGCATTCAGAGTTTTGCCTGTTGGATTCGGGTAGCTAGTGGACTGAAGCCCCCTATATTTTTGACAGCATCGATGATTCGATATATCGCCCCAACTTCGGCATTCCACTGTGCCAACTATTTACAGAACTCACTTCTACACTTAACTACACTATACGGCACTGAAGAAAGCCCAGGACTTTTATAATCAAAACCCATTTATATATATTGCCAAATTTCCGAACACAAAGTCCAATACCACACGCCAATCTCGCTACAATTATTCCATATGCATCCAAATGAGCAAAACTCCCATCTTGGTTCCTTGAACTTATAAAACAACCATGTCTAGTACATTTCTTACAATTCAACCCACAAATATGAACACTTAAAACCAAACTACTAATTTCCAACATCTTGCAACTTCTTGATTAAACTTAACCACACCCATGCCAATTAATGATGCACCACCGAGTCAAATCAAAATAGAATTGTAAAACTTGCAAAGCTCACAAGTCTACTGATGAATTGTCCCAATAAATAAAAGACAAACTACAAATTCTAAATTTACAGGAATTTCAACATATTTACTAATTTTGTCCTAAAGTTTTCAATTTTGGCAATCCTAATGCACAGAGCATAGGTTATTTCGATTATTAAAAAAAGGACATTTATAGCATATTTCACTTTAAAGTCTTGCACCAAAACCTAACAATCGAGAGAGAGAGAGACAGAGAAACAAAAAAGAATCAAAATTGGTCACAGAAGTCCTGAAGAAACAAGAAATTCTTGCAAAGCGAGCTTAGAAGAAGGGGCTAGAAGTAAAAAAAAAAAAAACGAAGAAGAAGAGAGAGGAGCTGGGGAGACTTACTCGGCGAGATCTCCGAGCTGGCGGAGGACGCCGACGAGTCCGGCCATGGCGACGCCCTCGAGGAGGGCCTCCGGGTCGTGCTCGTCGGCCGCCCGGTAGAGCTCCGGACCCGCTAACCCGTACACGCTCCTAATCTCGTAGCGGATTGTCGGCATTTCGCCGACCCGTTAGTGGGGACCTCCTTCTCTCTTCGGGTTCTGCAGGTGGACTCCGGGTCCGCTGGAGCTCCGCCAGAGACAGAGAGGGGGGAGAGAATTTTATGATTTATTTTTATTTTTTTTGGACTTTTCTGTAATGTAGTGAGTGAATATTAAGTGAGGAGAGAGAGAGAGAGAGAGAGAGAGAGAGAGAGAGAGAGAAAGAAGTGGGGAGTGAAGAAATTTAATGCTGGGTTTAAAACTGGCGCTCTATATTGCCACATTTCAGTTTTTATAATCCTACTCCTCCTGGGTAGTTTTTTACATAATACACCCTACAGTAGGCCGAAATTTATTGAGTTATTTGTAAGGTTATTTACACTAACTACTCATAATTTTTTGATTTATAATATAGACTGCTCTTACTTTTAAACTAATTACACTGACAATTCTTATATTTTATGTTTATTATACGGGGTACCCCTACTTTAAGATTAAAAAAAAAAGATATAACACTAACTATCTCTATATTTTTTTTCTCTAAAGCGAGGGATGGTCGGTATAATTAGTTTAAAAGTAAGGGTACTCTGTGTTATAAACCTAAAACTTAGGAATAGTTAGTGTAATACCCCCTCCCCCCAACCCCACACACACAAAACTTTCTAATGCGAGCTACCCCCAATTTTAAATTTATTAACAATACTTTCCATTTGAAAGCAACTTGCTCCATATTTGCAAAAGCATTTGAAAGCAACTTGTTCCGACACACGGAAGGTAATAAGTCGGATAATTCTTCCTCCAACAAGTGATTACCGTATGGCGTATTGTCTTTTATATACGGGATGGTAATCAAGTTAGAGGATAATATTAGATTTAAAAGTTAATAGACCTTGTCTATGTTTGTAGCTGCATCATGGGGTATGAGAGAACAACTGGATCACATCCATCGAAATCACTACAATATAATTATACTAGTAGAAACTGATCAGTAGTCCCGTATCTGTAAGGCCTTGCGATGTCGGGGGGTGAGGTCTAGCTCACCAACAAAGAACAGTCCTGTAAATTTTGAAAATAAAACGAAATTTAAAAAGTAATGCATACAAGTTTTCCACAAGATGTGGGGGGGTCGGATCTAAGGCACCGTACCCAATACAGACACCACCTGGTCCGGGATAAATGGGATTATTGTCGAAAAAATAGAGGGTGATCGTGATCCACATATGTTCTCTACAAGTTTGCATAATCATGAGGAATAATGTTTGGGCTAGTGTGATAATTATTTTTGAATCAGTATCATATAATATCTCTAAAACGTCTCATAACGAAGGTATTACTAATTTTTTTTAGGCTTAATTGCTAATTGCTACCCTCAACTATCACACTTTTTCAAGTTGATACCCTAAACTTTTTTTCGTAACAGATTGATACCTCAACTATTTTTTTTTTCAACTTAATACCTAACATTTTAAAAAACCCCAAAATGCCCTTATCCTTTCCCTCCCTCCATCCCCTCCCCCACTCCGCCCCCCACCCCCCCCCCACCCCCCCCTGCTAGCTCCGGCCGAGGAGGGCGGCGCGGGTGGCGAGGACGAAGCCGGCGCGGGGGTTCCTGGAGGCCGCGGGGCCGCCGGAGCCGTTGAAGCGGACGATGGCGAGGGAGAACGCGGCGGCGGCGTGGGAGCCCAGCGCCGCTCGCGCCATCAGAGCCGCGTCGGAGCTAGCAGAGGGGGGGGGTGCAGGCGAGGGCGGCGGAGGGGGATGGTGCAGGCGAGGCGGGGCGGGGGGGGGGGGGGGGGGGGAGGGGGGGTTCGGAGGGGAGAGGGGGGGGGGGGGGGTGGCCTGGAGTAGAGGGGGAGGGGGGTGAGTGGTAGTTTTAAATTTTGGGTAAGGGCATTATTGTCCAAAAAATTATCTGGGTATCAAGTTGTTACAAAAAAAAGTTTAGGGTATCAACTTGAAAAAGCGTAATAGTTGAGGGTATCAAGTAGCAATTAAGCCTTTTTTTTATAATTATTAAAGTTCTTCTGAATTGCAATTTTTCTTATCATCGTCTTTGACCGAGGACTTGCTTGTCGTTTCTAAACGACCTAGTATTTGTTCACTAGGGGAAGACGGCGTGACTGCTGACATGCTACCTCTTTATGACGAGGACCATGGCGAAGAGTAGACAATCTAAAGGACCTCAAAAGACGGCTGACAACTTTTTGTAACCAGTTATATGTAAATTATTGTTTTGTTGAGTTGAACGTGTATATATGGTACTCTTAGAAAAACACTTAATGTATAATAGTTATGGTTTGTATAAATGAATATGTTAAGCTGTTACTTGTACTTTTTCATTCTAGTCTTTACAGGCGACAATCGCAATACGGGTGCGAAAGTACTCGTAGGGTGTGTAGCCTGGAGATGTTGTTGCCTACCCAACTTACCATGATATGGAAACGGGATTATAAACCTAAAACTTAGGAATAGTTAGTGTAACACCCCCGTCCCCCCTCTTCCCCCAACCCAACACACACAAAATTTGCTAATGCGAGCTACCCCCAATTTTATTATTAGCAATACCTTCCATTTATTGTTAAATTAGGGAGTAAATACAAATAAAAGTTGTTTCTTCTTTTTTTACGTTGCCCGACAGAATATTCGAAAAATTTTGTGTACACGACATTTAATGCATTTTGGGCCAACTATCTCCCAACTCCCACAATCAATGGAAGGAATAATAGTTCGTAATTGTATGAAATGGTAGCTATTAATAATAAATTTTAAAGTGAGGGACAACTTTATTTGTATTAGCAAATAGAAAGATAAATACAAATAACTTTTATTAATTCATTTATTTATTTATGAAAAATGTCCTGTGTTTTTTTCGATGAAAAATGGCCTGTGTTAAGAAAATCAATTCAAAGTGGCATGTGAGTAAAAAAAAAAAAAGGTATTTGCAGGTTAGAGATTGTGAAATACTATCTAACACAGTGAAATATGTCCCTTAATACAAATAACAACAAAAAAGATTGTACAGAAGTAAGTTGATTTCTTAATTTGTTAAGATTTAAGTTGTTTTCAGCGATGAAATTACTAAAATAAGGTCCTACTAAATAATAATATAAGATGATTATCTGTAAAAGGTTAAACGCTGATTTGGATGATAGTTAATTTATTTCATTTGTCCAAACATTTAACTGTAAGTCTGTAACTGCAATCTAAACTGGTCCTAAGTATTGTTTTTGTGAGAAATATATAATAACTTAAAACAGCATTTGAAAGCAACTTGCTCCATATTTGCAAAAGCAACCCATGAACTTGTCAAAAAGATTCAAGTCAGTTTCACAAGTGAAAGTGGTTATATATATATAGTATCATGTAAATATATATATATATATATATATATATATATATATATATATATATATATATTTTTTTTTATATATATATAGTATCATGTATATATATATATATATATATATATATATATATATATATATATATATATATATATATATAGAGTATCATGTAATATTGTATATTATTTTAGGCAACAGAAGGTGAATTGGCAAGTAATTTGTCTATTATTTTCTATTATACTAAGAATCACAATAGAGAAGGAAATACGGAAAGAGGTTGGTTAAATAGAGGAAAGCAGTCGCTTTGAAAAAGTTGCCGGAAAATATTGTACAAGGACCTTGACAGAGTAACAAATTTAAACACACACTATGCCAACAAGACCAACCAAACTGCTAATAACAAGTTGCCGGAAAATATTGTACATGGACCTTGACAGAGTAACAAAATTAAACACACAATATGATAGTGTTGTCTTTGGAGACTAAAAAGAGAGTCCCACATTATGTTGGAGTCTAGTCTGGATTTGGTAACAACATAGTTATGGAATCTAAATCTTATTAAATATTTAATTAGATTTAGATGTTCATAATTGGTGTTGTGCTATTTTAGATATAATATGATTCTTATTTTAGGAAATCATATTATGATCTAAAATATGATAATTGATGGGCTATTTTAGGTGTAATAGGATTCTTATTTGAGGGCTTCATAATTAAGAAATCATATTATGAACTAAAATATGATTTTCTTATCATATATATATGGGGTGAAGGTGAAGGCACAAAGAAGAAGCATAAAGCACAAAAGTGGAGATTCGGGGTGCTTGTCCACAAGAAAATCTAAGAGAAAGTTCGAACTTTGCCCTTAGAACTTCATCATCCAAGACAGAAGGAAGAAGAAGATCTAATCGAGGAGTCGACAACTTCGGTTAGGGAGATTGCTACGGGTTGGTGAGTGATCTCAATTATAGTATTCTGTTTTTCTTCTTGAGAGTGGTGAGGAGATTAAACATATTAGGGCAAAGGGTTCAACGTGAGTTCTGTCAATTTTGTAATTTCATCTGAGTTATTAAATGTTAAAATTTGTCCAGGTGCTATACGTCACCACCATATACTTATCTTCATCTTGTGCTTAGTGTCCGTTAGATAGGGGTTGGTTTTGGTCAGGTGGGTTTGCAAACGCTTCTGCACGCGCCGAACACATTGCTCACACCAAATAGTGAGTATATCTATATAAAGCTTTGCTTATGTTGAGATGTGCACATGAGGTGTGGTGGGGCACATGGGTGCCATATGGGGGTATTTCTAGTAGAAAAAGGATTAACTTCGTAAATAAAGCATTTATGTTTTTTGTCATGCTCATGGGATTATTCTCTTTGGAGCTAAGTTCCGAAACGGCTTAGCGACTCGGGCTCAAGGGTGCAAAGTGGCGCACTTTGCACTTTGTGCGTCCGCGCGCTTGTGCTGTTGTTAGACGCTGATTGGAAAATTCGGATGGTTATGGAAAGATTTAATCAATATTACAGATCCGATTTTTGTGGAATTTGATTCAGTTAAATTTTTCCATGATTCGTTCCTATATATTTTCAGTCAGTGTACGGTCAGGATTAGAGTTAGGATTTCTGCCCAACTCTATAAATATTATCTTTGTGTCTTCTTTGACGACTTACTCAGAAAAGAGAGACGAAGAGAGTTGAGAGGTCGTTGTCATTGGAGTCTAAGGGGTTCTGCGAGTTTAATCAGGAGGTGACGGTGAGCGTTCCAAAAGTTCTTTTGTTCGAACTTGTTGGTTCCTGGGAGCAGATCGCAGTAGGACGAATCTTGCTTTGAGCAACGGTAATCTTCATCACCCCAGCAGAGTTGCATCTTCTTCTTCCTCCGTCTTCTTCTAAGAGGCTGCAGGATCTTTAGAGAAGCAAATTCTTTTGTTTTGAATTCTCTGAAGTTCCTCATATACAGAGTGTGTGAGCAAATTCATTTGTAGAATCACTCTGTCTATTTACGTTCTTCCGTCTAAGATGTGTTTCAGGAACAACATAATATGCCTCATGGTTCTAGCGGTTAGCAGGTGAAGACATGGCACATTGATGGTCTGTGGATGAGTCTCAACATATATCAGTCAGTCAACCTGTAAACTGCTATAAATTAAAGTTCCAAAATCAAAATGAATCCATCAGTGTTGTGCTGGACTTGGCAACAGCCAGTCTAGGTCCCTACATTTATAAATGGATGTGGCTTCCCACCATCTCAATTCCTTTCTCAATCCAAGCCAGCTATATCAGACAATCAGTACAACAAAAAAGAAAGGAAAAAAAAAACAAAAACAAATTTAACAACAATACATAAACACAAACTCTACAGTTTGTATCAATTTCTAAATCAATAATGCTAAATTTACTACCAAATTCTTACAACCCACTCAACCTGCGTCCCAGGAGTTTGTAATTGTAGCATTTCCCTAAATCAATATCATGAATCTAAAACAAAGTATATAATATAGTTCCTCCAGAGTATCTGCATCGCTCAATAGTCATATGATTAGTCATCCGATGCTAACTTTGAACTCACAACAACCTGCAACTTTCCAAAAGACATCATAATTACACGCAATAACAAAGTAAGAAGGAACCACGTAATTAGGAATACAATCATTCAAGTAGCAACAGACTACAGTAGATGAATCAGCCTTCCTCCACCATCTATTTTCCTTCTTGAAATGGGATGCGTAACATGATTCAGCCTTTGCCTTCAAGCCTTTGTAACTTCTCCAATACTCCTCTTTCGGGAGATATAATGTCGATGATCGTATCATGGCTACCGGTCATGGTGGACCTGGTGGACCATCCATAACAACCTAACACAACTCGGCCAACATCTTACAATCAAAGAATGCATGATCGATGATACAAAGCCTCGGGTCGGTTGTTCAAAAAAAATTTCAAGTCACTGATGAACTTGAATCATCAAAACAAAGAAAAATGAAAAGCTAGAAGTGACAAAAGTAGGAAAAAGAAGATACTGTCGAACATCTAAGCATTTAGGTGTATAGTGAGGCAGCGAGTTGAGGAAAATCCAATACAAACGGTTTAGAGGTGCTGGTTAGGATCAACACTTCGTACAAAATGTCAAATTATTGATGTGTACTACCAAAGTCGAAGCAACTTTTATCAAGCAAACGAAATGTATGAAATGTCGAGACACATTAACATATTATACAAGCTTACATAGTAGTAATTCTTATGTGGGTGTGGCAATTTCAAACTTGTTTGACAAGCCTGAAACCACTTTATTCAATAAGAAACATTGATGGACGTAGTTAAATTATACTTGCAGGCTTGCAGCACAGACATGTCCGAAATAAAACACTGAAGAACAAGAAATAAGTTTGAAACAACTTGTAGTATACTTTACAGTAATCAACTGTAAGAATGCAAGTTTCAATTTTTCGGATGAACAAAAAAATAGAATCCTCAACTTGCTCATCAGATGAGTATATTGTACAGGAGGAAAGGCCTATATTAATTCCTTATGAGTTTACTGTAAAAGCAGAATTAGATAAAAGGAACGCACCAATTAGTAGTAGACAATAAACAACTTATAACTTATTCCAATGGGGTAGCCCCAACTTATACTTGATTAGTTACACCTTCAGTCATTCTGATATTTAGAATAAATCAAGAGAAGCTAAATTGACCATTTGAAGAAATAAATATATTTTTTTCAACACTGGCTGACGCAAACTATGGTGATCATTACCGCAACTTGCTCGGATGATGCCCAAATTTTAATTTATGAGAAGTTCTAGAAATGGATAACACATACACCATTCCCTTCTTTTCTCCTTCTCAAACTAAATTTCAGTAGAAATAACCAAACAAAATTATAATGGAAAAAATTGTGGGAAATCAGGTGAGCAGGTTGCGATATAGAAAGCAAGCTGACAATCATTTTTGAATGAAGCAAGAAGAGTTGGTAGACAAAAAAAAAAAGGCAGGGGGAGGCATAATTGATACTAAATCAAATTTCATCTAAAAAACGATGTGAAGCAAAAGCTTTGGCAACACAAGATATATACCTAATTATTAACTGATAAGAAACGCTACGTCCAAATTCACTTCGATTGGTAAAGACTTGCTTGTCGAAATCATGAACATGAGTACTCTGAACACAATATGAGATGATACCTTGCATATTTTTTGATCTGATTAACAGACTGAACAGTTAAATATGGGATAAAGTACATATTAGAGAGAGCCCAGTTTATTTTTGATACATCTGCAGTATGAAAATCAATTTCCAAGAAACAAATGAAGCAAACAGCTATCAATGACCAGGCACATAGCACAGCATTTTACAAGAACTAAGTACAAATTCTCATGTGTTATGCTACATCCTGCTAATATACACCATGTTCTCCTCTTGCTAGCACTTGGTCACGATATACAACTTTAAAAGATATGACACTAAATTTACAAGATGGAGAATAACAAGAAAGTTGGCAATTCATGTCAACATCCCTACTGTTGAACATCACACATCAAAAATGTGCTACTAAAGACTTGAATTATAAGTTTTGTAGTCAACAGTCAAACATACAAGGACAAACATGTGCTGCAGGAGGAAAAAAACTGGAGAACCATACCTTTAACAGCAACATATACTTAGTATTACAAGTAATTGTTCCATTGGCAACATAGATAAAGAGAATTAAGTACTCATCATTTCTTTGCATAGGTAATAGCCATGGGGTTTTGAGGAGTGATCTTGAAACCCTGAAGCGCTTGCATGGCAATGGATGCCTGCATATCATCTCCAAACTCCACAAAGGCAATACCTGGCTTTGCTTCGATCATCCGAACTTCCTTGAATCCAGGATACTGCTGGAAAAGGATTTGCAGCATCATGCTTGTAGTCTCGTATGGCAAATTTTGAATGAAAAGAATACTGTTTGGAGCAGTTTCCTCCCGTGAACCAGGCTTTCCTTCACGTGATGCTTGAGAAGCCTGTAGCAAAAAATCAGTCAGCATATTATACACATTAAGTAACACATCCGCCCAAGAGAGGCTTTGTATAAACATTTTGAAAAATGCAATTAAGGAGTGCAAAAAAAGGCCTGATAAACATAAATATGAAACTTAAGTAGCCAAATATACTCGATTTGGCAACAAACAAGTATCATGAAATCAGAAGCTTGAGCATAAGAAGCAAGAAAGATCATCCACTGGTGCAGCAAAGGCCACAAAAAAGGTGACCTTCTAATATTATTTTTCTTTGGCTTAATTGCAACTTGATACCTTCAACTATTTCAGTTTTTTAACTTGATACCCTAAACTTTTTTAACAACTTGATACCCTAAAAAAAATGGGACAAAAATACCCGTGTCTCCACCACAGCCCCCCTCCCTCCTCTTCCGTGCCCCCCTCCCCCCCGGCATTGGGGGGGGGGGGGGGGGGGGGGGGGGGTTGGGGGTGAGGTTTGGAAGGCACGGGGGTGGTCGGAGGGGGGAGGTGTGAAGGGGACGGGGGTAGGGGGGTTTGGGATGAGAAGGGAGGGGTAGTTTTGTAATTTTTAAAATTTTGGGTATCAAATTGAAAATATGAAATTGTTAATGGTATCAAGTTGTCGAGTAAAAAAGTTTAGTGTATTAAGTTAAAAAAAATGAAATAGTTGAGGGTGTCAACTTGCAATTAAGCCTTTTTCTGTTTCCATCTTAACAAAAGCTAACCTTGCAACATTGTTATATTTAATCACAATTCAAAAGGACATTTCAAACACATGCAACCTTTGTCACATAAAAAGTTGCCAATTTCCACACATCAACAAGAGAACTTACAGAAGGCCCTCCATTACTATGAGCATTTGAACCATTAGCAGGACCAGATTGTTGTGCCTCCTCGGTCTTGCGTCTTTTATCAGCAGCTGAAACGAAAAGCAAAATATTACTACCAAGCACATTAGAACGAGCAGTTGCATGAACAAGAAACCAACAAGAACAATTGTCACTTTCAAGGTCTACTTGTGTTGGGAAAGTATAGCACAATCACACTACAGTATAGAGTAAAAGATGGTAGCAACTCGTCATTAATCAAAAAAAAAATACATTGACAGTTCAAGTACAATGGTGTTAAGCAATCAATTTAAAAGAAATTTAGTAAGAAGTTTTCATCAGGGTTTAGTATTGAATTATAAAGGAAAAAATCTGCATAAGCATTCACCTAGCAAACCAAAATGACGAGGCAAAGTTTTTGAATACTTTGGACTGATTCTGTCCTCTAACAAATTCTCAGACATTTTATGCCTAATAGAAAAGCACCCATTACTTCTAAAGCCACATCCTGTAACATGATTGCATATCCTTCGCGAGGGTCTTTTTGTTTGTGCAGAGAACGTTGGGAGGGCCATTTGGATAGTTTTGGTGACAGTAAGCTTCAATGAAATTATCCAACAGCCAAAAAAAACAGCTCAAGAAGGTCAAGTAACAGATTGCTAAAGAATAAGGTCAGAGCTGCCAAAAGCCAAGGGGGAGAATTTAACTCGCTTTTCAATATTCAACAACCAAATGGTGGCTCACTTGGTTAAGTGATAAGCTTCATACTCGAGGTCTTGAATTCAAAACTTGTTAGCAACAATATGGTTTATGTATATCCTTTTATTTTCTAGATATACAATGTCCACTTGAAATTGATACCATCTTTTATTTTATTTTTCTGAATTCTATATAATCCCCCCCCCCCCCTTTTACATTTGCTAGCCACATAATGATTGATTTATAATTTTTCACATAACTTCTATATAATGTCTCCTTAAGTTTTAAGTTAGTATACTTTCGCTCCTCCCGGAAAAAAAAAAAAAACTGTTCACCGATACTAATGAAGGTATCAAATATAAACCTTTCAAATTGCTAAAGTAGCTAAGTGCATGAGATGGAAGAAACCTAAAACTGCATCATAGATTAGTGTGTTGGCATTATTTCTAACTTATAAATGTGATCAACAGCCACATTCACTCTATTATCTAAATATTTTAAGGCTCCAAGTGTGGCAATTAATTGTATCAAACGGCTCCAGGTTGTCGATAATGCAATTTGTCTATCATATAATCTTGACGTTTCAAATAAAACAAATATAAAAGATATATAATGATTCATCAAAAAATTAAAAGAAAAGGTTTGTTGATTCTTTAAAGCAAGATCACATAAGTAATTAAGATACCATAGTGAAGTATCATTGTTAGTTTTGTGGGTGAATGCATGCAAAGTCTGCGAGAAGTCACCTATACATATGATTCAAGTTGTATACGTCAAGCTTGTAAAAGTTGCTAGGCACTAGTCGGGCGGGCATCGGGCATCTAGCGCCTAAGCCCGCCTAGGCAGCCTAGTTCTAGGCGGCTCCAAAAAAAACAAAAATCATGCTGAAAATTGCAGCAATTGTCCATAAAACCCAAAAACATGCATAGTCGGGCGTCGGGGGCACTAGGCGGGCATTGGGTGGGCACTTGCCACCTAGGCGGCCGCCTAGGCCGATTTCTAGAACATTATATAAGCTTCTGCAAGCTTTGAGGTAGCAGTCAATTCTTCTGTTTTAATGGCTGTGATGCTTGATTCCAATCGTGTCATGCCAAATCCTAACAGATCAGCATGCCACAAATGTGAATTTACTAGCAGTGTTTTGATATCTTGAGAAGATATTACCTTAAAAAACTCAACATCGTCATCTAAGCCTTATCCCAGCTAAATTGAGTAGGTTATGGACCATTAAAAAACCCATAAAAGATATAACATATTTTATGAACTATTATCAGTTCTCGGAGCCATGGCAAATTCCAAGGCAAGGTAGCCATGACCAAGAGGGCATTCACATAAAACCAAGAATGCTAGTTGGCAGGTTAGTAGACCTACCTATTTTTAGTCATGCAGAAATTTAACATATAAAATATAAAATATAAAATATAAAACCTGCAAAAAAAAGACGAGGAAAAATAAACCACATGATACAACAAAATTTAAAGCGACTGGGATATAAGACTACTACCTATTTTCAACTAAGTTAATGATGACCGGATTTTACGTCGGCAAATCAAGGGAAACAAGTATATGACTAAGTTTTGGAGGGTAATAGTAACAAACACAATTATAGCACAATCACATAGGATAAGAAGGCACGAAAGAAGAAGACAAGGCCAACTAAAACTACCTTTATCCTCCTGTTTCTTCTTCTTTTCTTTTGGAGCATAAGTGCCATCTTCTTTTGCAACACAGTCTGACTTGGTTTTGGCGTATTGTATTCTCTGCAACAAGTAATCGGGGAGATTATATCGTTGTATAGCCAAAGTTCCATAGTTTACATACACGTAAAGACTACAAAAGTATAAAGAAAATGGAGGAACGGAAAACAATAAATGGTTCTAGTACTGTAAGGTAGCTCTTGGGCCTCGTTTGGTTCGCGGAATGGAAGGGAAAGGAAATCAATTCCTTGCCATTTCCTTTCCTTTGGGAAACTTTAATTCCTATTGATTTTCCTTTCCGATGTTTGACAATGCCAAGGAATTTGGAAAGGAAAGTGAATACTTCAATGTGGGAAAGTGATTCCTTCCTTGGATGGATGGAATCACTTTCCCCCCTAATTTCCCTTCCATTGGGAATCACTTTCCTTTCCTCCTCAATTCCTTGGACGCCCAAACATAGGAAAGTAATCACTTTCCTTTCCCAACCGGAAGATTCCGCCAACCAAACGAGGCCTTGGGGTGTGTGGGACGAGTAGGAGGGGTGACCCCAATAATATTGATCACATCCCTAACAAAGATCAAAAATATAAGATGAACTCTGATAATACAATAACTTATCTGCAATCTTTTCATTATAATGTCCTCCCCATTATTATATGCCACATATGTAGGATTTAGTCACACATGAATGTGGTTACTCATCACTAGGAGTTGATCTAGGTGTTGAGGGTTATAATCACCCAACTGCAGGACAAACCAGCTTTATAATGAACTATGGAATGCACTCTTTATAAACCAGGAAGTGTTAATTAACACCAACAAATTGTTAAAAGCATACCTAAACATGCTTTCTACGGATAACAGCAGTAACAAAACAGGTACAGAATCATTGCACTTATAGTTGGTTGCAAATATATGACACTTGAAAAAAGCAAAAAAATGTGTGGTGACCCACCATTGGTTTATCATAGAATGGAAAGCTTTGCATCTGTCGAACAGCAGTACTGGCAGCTGTAACTTCACTAAATACCACCCAAGCTTGGCCTCGGAGTTTGGCCGTCTTCAGGGCCACCACATCAATAATTCTTCCATACTGGGAGAATAGAGCATAAAGCGATCTCTTCAACTCTGGCAAAATTTCATACCATCAGGAAACATAAGTATCACTCCTCACGACATAGACTATAAAGCTTAGACACAAGAAAGTGAATCATCATTTATGTGAAAAGATAACCTAGACATAGAAGAGTGCCAACAGACAGTAAACTAGACACGATACCAACGTTTCAAGTTTATACAAAGTTGACATTTCAACCACTTTTCTTAGTGGCTGCTATCTTCAGTATAATAGCTGGTCACTGAAACCAATATGTCAGCCGAAAATTCTGCAAATAACCAGTGAAAAAACGATACATGGGTTGTATATGCAAATATAAGAATACTAATTTCATCAAATGGTGGATAATCTTATAACACCATGTCTATGATGATCATAATAACTGGTAAGTGGAATTGTTTGGGATATCAAGATTGGTTATGGACTTGTTTGGAAGTCCAAACCAAATACGAATTATATGGAAGTTCCCAGAAATCCAATTAAATTATACCCATCCAATTAAATTATACCAAGGTTCTAAACGACGGTAGGCGGATGCACGGCAAAGAGGGGCCTACCGCCTAGGCGCTTCATACATTTTGGGCTTTTAACTATTTTATCACTATTTTTTGCATATTATGAATATTTTAAGGGTGTTTTAGTTGTAGAACAAAGATGTACGAAGTCTCAATCTTGTAAAAGTGAATCATAGGTTCATAATGCTTGTGAAACTGTTTTGACAAAATATCTAATAAGGTAGTGCTCCGCCTAGGCGCCCGCCTACCGCCTCACCTTCGTCTACGTCGTCAAACCTCCGCTGGCCGCCTACTCCACCGCCAACGGCAAAAGCGGTGAGGAGAGCCGAGAGCGGCCGCCTAGCACCTAGGCGGCCGCCTCGACCGCCATTTAGAACATTGCTTAGTACAGTTGTTATTGCTTTATTATATAAGGAGAGGATTTAGGGTTTTGTGTTCCTCCACTGTGCATGCGTGCGTGCGTGTTGTACTTTGATGGAAAGCAGCAAATAACAAGAGAGGAAAGGAAGATGGATCATCTTTTGTACTTCGGCTTTTCTATTTCTCTCTAGGTATCTTTATAATGTCTCTCGTGGTTTTTCTTGTGTTGCTTTCTGCCGTAAAACTACAAGCTTTACCAGATCGTCTAAACCTTGTCCAGTAGTGAGTAAGTGATCTCTCTAGGTGGTTTCCGCGACACATGTTCTCTAGTTATTTTCAGTAATATTCTCTGCATTAGTCAATCGCTACATCAGCATGATAGTTGTGGTTTCGTCTCAGAAAATATCCTTTTGTCTCTTTGGGGATCGTTGAGTTTCCACATTCATAAGTTACATTTGGCTCATTAATTAGAACTATTAATTTTCGGAAGAAAAAAAAAATCGTAAACACTTCTTTTTGTACTTGAACTAATTAGAAAGACATTATAAGCTACGAAACCAAGGATTTTCTCCTTTAAACGGCAATTTCCTCAACCGCTTCCCTCGAGAACCCTACCAAAACAGAGATATCACTCGCATTCTCGGTGAGGAAATGGAACAAACACCAAATTTACTACAAACTAGTCCATCAAGCCAACAGCGTCATCGAATCTGCAAATATTAGGGTTACAATGAATAAACCCTAACCCAAATCCTAACCCTAACCCTAATTTCACAATAAAGAATAGTGAAATAGCGAACAAAAGAGAGGGGAATAAAAAAAGGAACCTTCTTTTTTGACTTTCTCGTTGAGGTTCTTGATGTAGATGGTTTGATTTGGGGGAATGTCGCCGGAAAGCATCGTCGCCGAAGAGAGAGAGAAGGGGAAGAAAAGGTTTCTACCTCTTGTTTTGGTGAATTGAGAATATAAAGACCATGAATCAAGCAACGGGTTTGGGGATGAAAATGGAATCTTACAAACCCGCTTAACCGACCCGAAACAATGAATTCGGGTTTGGGTATAGATTTCAGAACTCAACCCAAATAAGCTGTGTTTTTTCATGGGCCATTAAAGAAAGAGAAGGGTTATTTAGATTTTAGAGCATCATTAGTAAGGCCCATCAAACATTCTAGATTCTAGATTCAAAATATAAGAGCTCATTTTGTAAAATAGTAAATCTCATTTCTAGTTTCAATTTCTAAATTTTGGGTCTCATCCCATCCATGGGAGCTATAGGTTAAGCCTCCCAATTTATACATTCTAGATTGTAGTAACTCATTTCGAGTAAGTCCCAATTGGAGCCCAATTTTCTAAATTCTATATTTTTACATTATTTTTTCCTACATTAATTTTTGACCACACAATTTTTGGGACTGGAGCTCACTTTATCATTTCCTACTATTCTCGTACAAATCCAACTAGGGGTGAGCATTCGGTTTATTCGGTTCAAACCGAACCGAATAACCGAAAACCGAATTGGACCGAAAACCGAATAAGAAAAATCGAAACCGAACCGAATTGGTCCATAACCGAATCAAACCGAACCCAATTAAATCGGTTCGGTTTTCGGTTTATTCGGTTTATTCAATTTTTCGGTTTATTTGCACTTTTTTTTGTTAATATATATAGTAACTAAATATACCTAAATTTATTTAGTATATACCTATAGTATATACATATGTATATTCGTATATACCTATATATACTAATACATGATATATATATATATATATATATATATATATATATATATATATATATATATATATATATATATATATATATATATATATATATATATATAGTAACTAAAAAAAAAAAAAACTAATATTTCTTATTCGGTTTTGGACCGAAACCGAAATCCAAAACCGAAATCGAAACCGAATAAGAAAATTTAGTATTTTCAAAACCGAAATCGAACAATTTTTTTTTTAAATCGAACCGAATCTCTTATTCGGTTTGGTTCGGTTCGGCTTTCAGTCCAAAACCGAATAATGCTCACCCCTAAATCCAACTATTCTACATTTACTTTTTTTTTTTGAAATTTTTGGCTCCAAATTGCATTGGAGAGTCCTAACTACTAATGATGCTCTTAGTAGTAGTCAATAGAGTCTCACGTGATAGTTGATATTAGTAGGGTTTGGATTTTCAAAATGTCCATTGTTAGTATTTGGATCTTAAAATTACTATTCACGTAGGCTAGTGAACAGTGATTTTAAGACCCAAATACTAACGTTCGATATTTTCGAGACTCGAACCCTAATTTTAACTATTATATCGGACCATATTACTAAATATTCCTAAAGGGGACGACTACACAAACTCAAATAAGAATCTCTAATATGATGATCTCACGTGGACGAATTTTTCTAGTTAGACTATTAATTTTTTCTGTTTAGGTCCTTAAAAAAAATAAAGTACGAAATGCATGTAATCCAACGGCTCTTGATAGACGAGTTTTAAAAATTAGGAACTCATGAGTTCCTCCAAGATTTTTTTGTTGAATCTTAAGATCGGTTCACGAAAGTGAAAAAGTTGTGAAAGTATTTTATATGTGCATTTTAGTTTTATTAGAGACGGAATTACGTAGGAGCTGGGGTGGGCTCTAGACCACCTCAAACAAAATATATTTTTTTTTTTTCAATATTTTTTATCTTTTCATATATGTCAGTCCGAATCTAGCCTACCATATCATACTCAAGCTAACCCAAGCTCAAATTTCTAATTTCACCCTTGAGTTTTATATTAGTTCTTGTATGAAGATTCGACTTTGAACATATGGTATTTTGTAAGCGGCCAAGTTTTTCTAATCACCTCCACCTCCACCTCCTCTTCGTCTCCTCTACCTTTTGTCCACTTCCCTCTCAAAAGATGCATCTGGAGGAGCTCCGCCTCCTTCCATTCTCTCACCCTCTGCGATGTCCTCTCCTTCGCTAACGTCAGCTCCTCTCCGCCTCTGACACCGTCTTTTTTACCGACATCGACAAATCCGACCTCGTCGTCCAGAAGATTTTTCAGGCCCTCACCTCCTTCGGCACCTCCCGCTCCTCCTTCTCCCCTACTCTTAATCCCGACTCCTTTTTTGTTATGAGCCACAAGTGATGCACATTGAAGTGGAGTG
Organism: Iris pallida; assembly: GCA_029216955.1. NCBI lineage: Eukaryota > Viridiplantae > Streptophyta > Magnoliopsida > Asparagales > Iridaceae > Iris > Iris pallida. The sequence goes on along the minus strand of JANAVB010034617.1, from coordinate 368,554 downwards.
CTACAGTCCAATTCCCACTTTATTTCCCGCCTTTTGCTTTCATTCAAATAAAGGTAGTTAGAATAGTACCAGTAGACAATAGCCACGTCAGCATACAGCTGGGGCACCTTTATGTAATCCTCAATATATAAGAGGACGAGCACTGAAGGAAAGGTATGGAGAATTCGTACTGAGTTTTACCTGCCATTTTCATTTCTGCATATGCTTTTTACCTATTCCTATTTTCGCAGCTTTATTCAATAAAATCAACCTTTTCCTTGCATTTGTTCTGTTTGCTTTAATTCCTTTACCAATTTGAGCTGTTCTCTTGTTGCTAATGATGAATCCACCTCAAATTGGAGCTGGAGCCTCAATGCTAGGTTGGGAACCTACCAACGTGGTATCAGAGCAAGATCTGGCCATCGAGACCGGAGAGGAGTCGAGCTGCTATGGTTCTCGCCATGGATCTCTGCCGGGAGGAGCTGGTTCGACCACTGAGCTTCGATTCCAAGACATGGAGAGTAAGCTTCTCCAACTCAGTTTGAAAGTTGATGAAAGATTTGATAAAATCAATAATAACTTTGATAGAGTTTTTGAGGAGTTAGCTAGATCTAAGAAGGAGCTTGAGTTACCTGCCAATACTGGAGTTATTAATCAGCCCCCAACAGATCCAGTCCTTAAACCCTAATCAAACTTCCTATACCTAAGGAAATTTACCTCCTCCACCACCAAATGATTTCCAACCCATTCCATCTGTGAGCTTTCCACATGGGGGTACTAGTATCCAGAATACCAGTCCTAGAGCAACTGTGAGGCCTCATCATCTTCCTCTAGGCAATCCTACTTATGCACCCAACCTTAACACTCCAACGATCAATCCTCCTCCATGAAATGCTTGGACAACAGCAGGGGTTAATCAGCAGAACACAGGATGGGGGCCTCCCACATTAAGGCTCAAATTACCTGAGTTTGATGGCCTCTCAGACGTGGAGAAATGGCTTCTCAGAGCTACCAACTACTTCAACTATTATGAGGTTCCTGATAGAGATAGAGTAAGAGTATGCTCTGTACAGATGGCTGGTACTGCTGCTTATTGGTTTGACTGGCTGATGAAGGTTAGGGGTGGACAGCTGAGTTGGGAAGAGTTTGGACATACCATCAGGATGGAATATGGCCCTTCTCAATTCACCAACCATGTGATAGATGTGAAGCTCCTCAAACAGGAGGGAACTGTACAGGAGTATGATGCACAGTTCCAGAAAATTTCCAAGAGGGTGCAAGGAACCAATGAAAGCTGCTTGATTAGTCATTATATGGGGGGATTAAGAGAGGAAATTAGGTTTGAGGTACAAATTGCCAAACCTACTTCTCTTTCCTCTACCATGCAATTGGCTAGACTTTATGAAGCCAAATTTGTAGCTATGAAGAAGATTTTTAAATCAAACACTTACCCCATGAAAGCTCAGGTTCCTTCCTCAAATTCTCCATCCACTCAAGAAAAACCCAAGACAAATGAAATTAGTGAACCACCCACTCCACACAAGACACCCCTATCCATATCACCAAGCAAAATTGTCAGGAGAAAGAATCTGGGTCTATGCTTTATGTGTGATGACAAATTAAATGGCAGAAGGGTCACAAGTGTAAGGAGAAGAAGTTATACATGCTCATTGCAAATGAAGAGCCACCAAAAGAAGGAGTGGAAGGGCTAGAAGAGGGCACCAACCAGAAGGAGTCACTAGAATCCTTTGCAATCTCCTTGCAAGCACTGTCAGGAATCACTCATAACTCGACAATGAAATTGAAGGGGACACTCAATAACAAGCCTGTCACAATCCTAATTGACTCAGGCTCAACCCACAGCTTCATTGATAGTCACTACTGTGGAAGAATGGGGTTACCTAAAGGAGAGGACGGTCCTTTTGAAGTAATGGTGGCCGATGGAGAGAAGTTGCTAAGTCAAGGGATAAGCAAGGGGGTGACCATCCACTGCCAAGGAGAAAGGATTGTAGCTGACCTTCTCTATCTGCTACTTACAGGTTGCCAAATTATTCTGGAAGCCAACTGGCTGAGCACCTTAGGAGACATCAACTGGAACTTCAAAGAACTCACTATGAGGTTTGTGCACAAGGGCAGGGAGTATCTCTTTAAAGGCCTGCAGGCAGACAAGGTGAATCTATTGGAGCCAGAAGCCAAGGACTTGAGACAGAGCTCTCAAATCTTTATCATTCAAGTATGCTCTTTGACATCAGAGGAACAATCTGAGGAGGCTCTTCAACCAGCAGTGAAGGAATTGCTAGGAAGGTACAACAGGCTTTTTGAAGAACCCAAAGGACTTCCTCCCCCGAGAGGCTTTGATTATCAAATTCCACTCCTACCAGCACAAGTCTTCATGGAGGGAATTTGCAAACTACATGGCATGCCCAAGACTATAGTGTCAGACATGGATCCTATCTTTACCGGCCAGTTTTGGAAGGAGCTTTTCAAGTTATAGGGGACTGAGTTACACTACAGTACAACCTATCACCCACAGTCTGATGGGCAGACAGAGGTCACCAACCGAAGTGTGGAGAGCTACTTGAGGTGTTTTTGCAATCACAAACCCAAACAGTAGAGCAAATTCATCTCCTGGGCAGAGTATTGGTTCCATACCAATTGGCATTCTTCCACCAAGGTAACCCCTTTTGAAGTGGTATATGGCAGATCCCCACCCAACCTCCTTACCTATGTCTCTGATACTGCACAAGACATGGAGGTAGCAGACTTGGTGTTTCAAAGAGATAATGCACTCCAAATATTGAGGGACAACTTGATCGTGACTCAAGACAGAATAAAAAAATTTGCTGACATGAAGAGGACTAAGAGAGTGTTTGAAGAAGGGGACTGGGTATTTTATGTTGGTGTTTTATTCTATGTGTTGTGTGTGTTCACAACATTCTATTGTTAAAAGATAGTCCCACATCGAAAAATCACACCAATATGTATCTCTATATATTACTTATGAAGGAATAGAGAGATGCACATGGGTTGAGGCCCAATGGAGGGTGCCATGTGGGGGGATTTTACATAGAGGTGAGAATAAGAAACCAACTTTTGGCCAAAATGAAAATAGATTGGAGCTAAGCCCCGAAGGGGCTTAGCGACTCGGACTCGGACTCGGACTCGGGCTCGGGCTCGGACTTGGGCTTGGGCTTGGGCTTGGGCTAATGGGCTTTTGAGGCTTAATGTGGCTTTTTGATGGCACTTTGCACTTAGCACAACAGCTCGTCGCTAGGCGCATTGTGCGCTTTAGTTGCGCTCGTGCGCGAGCCTCTGCGCGGCCTGCGTGGCGTACGGGGCGTACTGAGCGTACTGAGCGTACGGGTCGAGCGGGTCGAGCGGGTCGAGTGGGCCGTTCAAATTATGTAACGTCCGCGGGTCTTGTGGGCTCAGATCCGGAAATGGCTCAGATCCAGAAAATCCGAATCTGGCATTAAACCAGGGCGTGCGTTCAGAATTTGAAAAGCCCATCTCGTGCCTATAATATCAGAAGCATCTCCTCTCTCTAAGGTTACAGAAAAGAATCAGAGAATTTCCAGAGAGAGAGAGAAGTGCTGCTGCTATTCCGAGGAGTCGTCGACATTTTTGGCCAGCGTTCTAAAGTTCTCTTCGAACTTGCTGGTTCCTGGAGGCTTGTCCGTAAGGCGGATATAGCTTTGAGCGCCGGTGATCTTTCACCCCAGCAGGCTTTCTTCTTCTTCTGTTGCCTTCGAGAATACCGTCGCTTCTCTTTAGAAGTTATACGGTTCTGTTGCCTTCGAGAATACCGTCGCTTCTCTTTAGAAGTTATACGGTTCTGTTGCCTTCGAGAAATATTACAAAATCTTTTTAGATTCCCGTAATACAACATCACCTTCTTTAAGGTGTTGTTGCTGGAAACATTGTCTTTACAACAGTTTCTGAACTCGTGTTTTTTCCATCGATTGTTCGCCAAGGGACTAACAATCTCAAAGCTATATCGAAAAGATGGATAACTCACGTGCATCGCTCGTCAATACCGACTTTAACAAGTTGGAGAAATTCGACGACGAACATTTTCAAATCTGGAAACGGAAAGTAACCTTAAACATTCAACTCGTGGAAGTTGATCACGTGCTGAATGAGGAAGAACCGATCGTTCCAACAACCGGAACCGCAGAAGTTATTGCAGCTGCTAAGTCCAAGCAGGCAAAATGGATTAGAGAAAACAGTATCTGTAAACTGTTGATTCTCAATAGCATGGAAGACTCTCTGGCAGAGTCCTATTCCAAGAAGAATTCTGCCAAAGAGATTTGGAACTCCTTGGGGAAATTGTACGAAGATGACGAGAATCGGTCCAAGATCTTCTTGGTTGAAAGATACCACAAGTGGACCTTCGAAGATGAGAAGGCTATGCTGCCCCAAGTAAAGGAGTTTCTGAAGCTGCGCCAAAAGTTGGATGACGAGAAGATGCCTCTTGTCGACAAGTTTGTCGTTGGAGGAATCGTCTCTAAACTTCCTGCGGGTTGGAGCAACTTCTATGCAAGGATGCACCGCAAGAAGCTGGACATATGTATGGAAGATCTCCTGCAAGAGATCCATGTTGAGGACGAGATGCGCTCTCAACAGAAGATGGATTCTCTGTCCAAACAACTGGCGAAAGCAAATCTGGTCCAAACCAGAGAGTACAAGGGGAAGCAGGCGGCTTCTCCTCACAAAAAGAAGAAGGACTTCACTAATCTGAAAGTGAAGAGTCCTTCATTCAAGAATCAGAAGTCCAAGTCCCATGTGACTTGTTATAAATGTGGCAAGAAGGGCCACTACAAAAGTGACTGCAAGGAACCAGAAAAAGGTGAGCCTAGTAAGGTTTCTTTGGTTACTAATCTGGTTGCAATGATAGCACAGGTTGCAAATGTGGGGGTTGACTCGGACTGGTGGATAGACACTGGTGTGACATGTCATGTCTGCTCAGACAAGGAATGGTTCGACTCCTATGAGCCAACTTCCGAAAAAGTCATAATGGCAAACCAGGCACAAGCTGAAGTACTGGGGATCGGAATGGTGGAGCTGAAACTCACATCGGGGAACACTCTGACGCTTCAAGGAGTGAAGCATGTTCCTGCAATTGCTAAGAACCTGATCTCTGGGAGCCTGCTTTGTAACGCAGGCTTGAGGATGGACATCAATGCTGGCCAGATGGTGATGTCCAAGAAGGGTACATTCTTCGGAAAAGCTTTCAAGACTGAAGGAATGTACAAAATTCAGCTTGTTGTAACCCAGAAAAATGATATTAATGCTATTTCTACTTTGAACTATTCTTTTGAGTTGTGGCATAATAGGCTAGGACATGTACATTGTAAAGGATTAACAAGATGTCTAGCCTAGGACTTATCTCCAAGTGTGGGGGTAAGGTAGAGAAATGTGAAGTGTGTGCTCAGACGAAGATCACAAGGAAACCCTTTCACAGGGTCCATCGAAGCACAGATCTTCTGGAGTTGGTTCACTCAGATATCTGTGATTTCAAGCAATTCTCTACAAAAGCCGGGATAAAGTATTTTATTACTTTCATCGATGACTTCTCAAAGTATGCTTTTGTCTACCTGCTCAAGTCTAAAGACGAAACATTCGAGAAGTTCAAGGAGTTCAGGGCCGAGGCTGAACGGCAAACTGGACAACAACTCAAAAGGCTAAGGAGTGATCGAGGCGGGGAGTATCGGTCTCATGATTTCTCATCATTCTGTAAAGAACATGGAATCATAAATGAGACGACGGCTTCGTACTCTCCTCAATCCAACGGAGTAGCAGAAAGGAAGAACAGAACGTTGACAGAGATGATGAACTCTATGCTGTTGACTGCGGGTCTTCCAAAGAGCTTCTGGAGAGAAGCTGCATCAACGGCTACTTTCATTCTCAATAGAGTACCATATGCAACTTCGGACATAACACCTCATGAACTCTGGTTCAAAGTCAGACCTAACTTGAATGTCATTCGAGTGTGGGGGTGTCTGGCTTACGTGAAGCTCCCAGATCTGAAGATTCAGAAGCTGGGGACTAGGACCACTAAGGCTATTTTCTTGGGTTATGCCGAGAAGAGTGATGCTCGGAGATTCCTTGATATAGAATCAAATCATATCATTGAATCTCGCGATGCTGAATATTTTGAAGACAAGTTTGCAAGGCACAAAAATATTGTTCTCGCGGATCTTCCGGAGAATGATGAGAGTGCAAAGCAGACAGAAGTCCTTAAAGAACCAGTAGTCCAAGAAGAAGCTATTGTCGAAGAGACATCAGTTGAACCAGAACTCGCTGAGCCGTCAACTAAGCGAGTAAGGAGGCCGAAAGACTTCGGAGATGACTTCGTCACTTATCATGTGGAAGCAGATCCGCTTACCTATGATGAAGCGATGAAGACCAGAGATATTGTATTCTGGAAGGAGGCGATAGACAATGAGATTGACTCAATCACCTCCAATAATACATGGGTGTTAGTTGACCTGCCAGAAGGAGCAAGACCCATCGAATGCAAATAGATCTTCAAGAAGAAGATGAAAGCAGATGGAACCATCGACAAATTCAAGGCCAGGCTAGTGGCCAAAGGGTTTGCTCAGAAACAGGGGATCGACTATTTTGATACTTATGCTCCAGTAGCTCGGATGACAACCATCAGATTGTTAATTGCTCTAGCAGCAATACACAAACTAGAGATACATCAGATGGATGTGAAAACGGCATTCCTTAATGGCGAGCTGACAGAAGAGATCTACATGCAACAACCAGAAGGTTTTGTCGTCAGAGGTCTGGAAGACAAAGTCTGCAAGTTGATGAAGTCTCTGTATGATTTGAAACAAGCTCCCAAAATGTGGCATGAGAAGTTTGACAAAGTGATAAGGTCAAATGGCTACAAGGTCAGTGAAACAGACAAGTGTGTCTATACTAAGTTTGCTGACGGAAGAGGAGTTATCGTTTGTCTATACATTGACGACATGCTAATCCTAGGTACGGATTTAAGCTGTGTCACAGAGACAAAGAAATTTCTCTCGACCAAGTTCAGTATGAAGGACTTGGGGGATGCCGATGTTATCTTGGGGCTCAAGATCATCCGGACAGGCACGGGAATAGCACTGTCACAATCTCATTACATTAAGAAAATGCTCACTCGATACGGGTATCAAGATCTTCCTATAATTGATACACCGTACCGGAGTGATCAGAAGCTGGAGCCAAATTCGAGAGAAAGCGTCAAGCAATTGGAGTATGCCAGCGTCATCGGAAGCTTGATGTACGCTACTACTGCCACAAGGCCTGACATAGCTTTTGCGGTGGGAATGCTGAGTCGGTTCACTAGCAACCCAGGCGTTGAACACTGGAATACTGTGAAGCGTGTTATGAGATATCTTAAAAAGACTCAGACATTTGCACTATACTACAGCGGAGATCCGTCAGTAGTGGAAGGCTTCAGTGATGCTAGCTGGTGTTTAGAGGTGGAGAGCGAGTATTCTACAGGTGGATTCATATTCGCCTTGGACGGAGCTGCTATATCGTGGAAATCGAAGAAGCAGACAATGTTATCTCGCCCCTCCATGGAATCTGAATTCTTTGCATTGGATGCTGCTGCAGATGAAGCAGAGTGGCTTCGGGAGCTCATGTATGATCTTCCAGTGGTTGGAGCTCAGATACCGGCAATCCCGATATACTGTGACAACCAGGCGGCAGCAGCAGTAGCATCAAATGAACTCTTTAACGGAAAGAAGAGGACTGTGCGGTTAAAGCACATAGCAGTGAACGATCTCATCAAACGAGGCGTCATTGCAGTGATCGATGTTCGAAGTCAGGAGAACCTGGCGGATCCATTCACGAAAGGCCTCAAACGACAGCTGGTCGAGGACACAGCAAGGAAGATGGGTTTGAAGACATTCTAATATTGTGTCATTATAATCCTATCAATAAATTTTATGTTATTGGTTCAAAGAGAAATCTACCAGATATCTAATTTTTTGATTCAAGGGAGGACTATTGACTGGAAAAATATTAGTTAACAGTGGGTACTTGTTCTGCGGAACATGGAAGGGTTTCGAACCCAGAACCACTGTTGTCTACTATGAATTTTCTACGGAAAATTGATCCTGTGGGAAGGATGGCATAATGCCTTAATGAGTTCTCAGACTGAGTGAAGGTCTGTTATGCTTTACAGAAAGCATGGTAGCACAGCACTACAAGGAGTGTGACTCCATGCTATATGTGGCGGTGACTCCACCATGAGGTTCTCGAAAGAGGTAAATCCTCGGCTATGTTAGCCAAGTCACAGCGGCGTAGCACCGCAAATAGGCAGTTGGCCTAATGCTGTATATTGAATTAAAGAGGGATGTAGTCAGCACTACAAAGAGAGGTGTTCCTCATGTTACGGGTGGCACGATACCACAATGAGGTAAACCCGGCTAGGGATAAAGCCTCGGCCTTGCAAGCCATGTCGTAGCGGCGTAACACCGCACAGAAGCGTAAGGCTTCATGCTGGGTAGTTTGGCACTACAAAGGGGCTAGACCTCATGCTACGGGTAGTATGACACTACGATGAGGTTCCCGGTGATTCGGGGTAAGGTCCTCGGCTTAAGGCCATGTCATAGCGGCGTAGCACCGCAAAGGAAGCGTTGGACGCTTCATGCCATGTCTCTTTAATAAAGAACTCACCTATAATGTATGGACAGAAAAATAGGCCGTTTCTTGAGGGTAAATTTGTAGACGCCCAAAATACATACATTGAAATCCAGGCTGGCACAAGGCCTTTAATGTGCAGCCAGAAGCACAGATAACTACATTATGTGAGTGGAAAAAATTACAGTTGTGGTACAGAATTCAAGGCGTAGTCCATTCTTGTATCATACTGTTGTTCAACCCATGCGGGAAGATTCAAGTCGTCAGCGACATCTATCCTAATGCATAATGGACAGTTATTATGTGGAACACTTAACTCATATATATAGAGATATGTGGGGGATTGTTGGTGTTTTATTCTATGTGTTGTGTGTGTTCACAACATTCTATTGTTAAAAGATAGTCCCACATCGGAAAATCACACCAATATGTATCTCTATATATTATTTATGAAGGAATAGAGAGATGCACATGGGTTGAGGCCCAATGGAGGGTGCCATGTGGGGGGATTTTACATAGAGGTGAGAATAAGAAACCAACTTTTGGCCAAAATGAAAATAGATTGGAGCTAAGCCCCGAAGGGGCTTAGCGACTCGGACTCGGACTCAGACTCGGACTCGGACTCGGACTCGGGCTCGGGCTCGGGCTCGGGCTCGGGCTCGGGCTCGGACTTGGGCTTGGGCTAATGGGCTTTTGAGGCTTAATGTGGCTTTTTGATGGCACTTTGCACTTAGCACGACAGCTCGTCGCTAGGCGCATTGTGCGCTTTAGTTGCGCTCGTGCGCGAGCCTCTGCGCGGCCTGCGTGGCGTACGGGTCGTACGGGTCGTACGGGTCGAGCGGGTCGAGCGGGTCGAGCGGGTCGAGCGGATCGAGCGGGTCGAGTGGGCCGTTCAAATTATGTAACGTTCGCGGGTCTTGTGGGCTCAGATCCGGAAATGGCTCAGATCCAGAAAATCCGGATCTGGCATTAAACCAGGGCGTGCGTTCAGAATTTGAAAAGCCCATCTCGTGCCTATAATATCAGAAGCATCTCCTCTCTCTAAGGTTACAGAAAAGAATCAGAGAATTTCCAGAGAGAGAGAGAAGTGCTGCTGCTATTCCGAGGAGTCGTCGACATTTTTGGCCAGCATTCTAAAGTTCTCTTCGAACTTGCTGGTTCTTGGAGGCTTGTCCGTAAGGCGGATATAGCTTTGAGCGCCGGTGATCTTTCACCCCAGCAGGCTTTCTTCTTCTTCTGTTGCCTTCGAGAATACCGTCGCTTCTCTTTAGAAGTTATACGGTTCTGTTGCCTTCGAGAATACCGTCGCTTCTCTTTAGAAGTTATACGGTTCTGTTGCCTTCGAGAAATATTACGAAATCTTTTTAGATTCCCGTAATACAACATCACCTTCTTTAAGGTGTTGTTGCTGGAAACATTGTCTTTACAATAGTTTCTGAACTCGTGTTTTTTTCCATCGATTGTTCGCCAAGGGACTAACATTTTAAAGGTGCAGCCATACAGACAGATCTCCCTAGCTCAAAGAAGGCCCCAGAAATTGTCTCCCAGATACTATGGACCATACTTGGTTCTATCAAGAGTGGGCAGTGTAGCTTACAAGTTGGATTTACCTCCTGATGCACAGATCCATCCTGTTTTCCATGTATCTCAGTTGAAGGAGCACATCAGCAGACATGCTCAAGTACAAACCGGGGTACCCCTCTACAATGAAGAAACTATACTGGAACCTGATCTAATTGTTGAGAGGAGACTGACACAAAGGCATGGCAAGGCAGCAGTTGATCTCAAAGTCCAATGGAAAGAAGGGACCTTAGAGTCTTCCACCTGGGTTCCCTACGAGGAGTTTATTCGAGACTACCCCTACTTTGACCTTGAGACAAGGTCAATTTAAGGGGGAGGGCTCATTGTTATGAGCCCCAAATGAGCCACCAGTGATGCACAGTGAAGTGGAGTGCTACAGTCCAATTCCCACTTTATTTCCCGCCCTTTGCTTTCATTCAAATAAAGGTAGTTAGAATAGTACCAGTAGACAGCTAAGGATAGCTACGTCAGCATACAGCTGGGGCACCTTTATGTAATCCTCAATATATAAGAGGACGAGCACTGAAGGAAAGGTATGGAGAATTCGTACTGAGTTTTACCTGCCATTTTCATTTCTGCATATGCTTTTTACCTATTCCTATTTTCGCAGCTTTATTCAATAAAATCAACCTTTCCCCTGCATTTGTTCTGTTTGCTTTAATTCCTTTACCAATTTGAGCTGTTCTCTTGTTGCTAATGACGAATCCACCTCGAATTGGAGCTGGAGCCTCAACGCTAGGTCGGGAACCTACCCTTTTTTCTTGCCTCTCTCTTAATCCTCTTTTTCAAATATAGTTCAATCCACCTTCGTCCACATTTGAAATAAATAAATAAAATGGCTGTGAAATAAACGTAAGATTACAAAATGGACAAGAGACAGAAAGTGGAGCACAATAATGACATGAATATAAGAAAACTTATATTTTTCTGAAATTTGGGCTTAACTTGTTATACACAATGGACAAGTATTCCCTGTAATGGTCCAACCTAAGAGGAGAAATGTTCATAGAATATTGGTCTAAAAAGAAGGAGAATTGTCTTTGGAATTTTCTAATGGAAAATTGTTCTCAATCTACTCATCGATTCTTCTTAATGATTTTTTTTTTTTTACATATTGTACATGAAAATCATTTAGGGTTGTGTGAACAATTTTTTATTATAATGTACTCATGCACCGAGAATCGAATGAAATTTATTCATGTATATCTAATGAGAATTAAATAAGTTTTAATCATGTACTCTATGAATTAAGAACTGAACGTAATTTCTTTGTATATAAAATTTGGATTAACTTCACTCTTCTCTTTATGAATTGAGAATCTTGTTAATTTTTTAGAATTGAACTCCATTTCCAAATGCAGGACATCAAATTTCACATAATGTATAAAACCATAATGAATTGAGAATCTCGTTAATTATTTTTAGAATTGAACTCCATTTGCAAATGAAGAACATCACAGTTCACATAATGTACAAAAACATAACGGCACTTATTGCTCAAATTAATTATAATACATTGAAAATGGAAAATGAAAAGGATATCCATTTCCATTTTTTTTCCATACAAATTAAGGAATTACATTGATCTTCAAAAATATTGGTTCTCAAAAGAAAAGTGCATAGTTGGATGATCGGCCCTTGTTCGGCGGTTGGAGAGTCGGACAAAAAAAGAAAGATAGGTACGAGGGATATGACTTGTAACATTTGGACGAAAATCAATGAGTTGGAAAGCATGAAAGAAGTTTGATCAAAACTAATGGTAGGGACAACATAATAAGTGACCTAAGAGATTGTCTGGAACCCGCTTGCACGTGCTACAATTTAGATTCGATATCAATAGAAATAGTCCAACCAAATAAAACCAAATTATTTATATTGGTTGGATTTTACGGCTAATCTCGATTTGATTTCGATTTTTTATAATTAGAATTCCAATTTATCTATATCGATTCGGTTGAAACGGAAAAGATCGAAGCCTTAAAATAGAACCCACCTAATAGAGCGGATGAAAATTTTCAACTTATGAGTAGAGTTCACTGTGGGATATCAATGTGAAAGAAAGACGTTGAAGTGGGATTGGAGAGAATATTTGACTCAATCTACATATGACTTTGTACCCACACACACTGATCCCAATTGCACAAAAGATGTAGTAGCGCGGCTGTGGTTCACCTGTAGTCGCCACTTGCTTCCATCCACATCCTTGTTGATTTCTACCAAGTATTGCTGCTCAAAATATGGTCTTCTAATCTATTAAGTAAACACGTTGCACAAAAAATTGACTGCAGATTTTTTTTTTTTTTTGGGGTCAACTGCTGTGCTTTTATTCATAACTAAATTTCAGAAGGAACATGAATGCTAGCTTCTTTTTTCAATTCGGAGGAGAGATCATATGATAGTCATTAACAACCGAATCATTCTGCAGAATACTAGTAGCCACTTGATGAGCTACTTAGTTGCCTTCCCTTCTGATGAATGTGAATTCAATATTCTTTCCTGTCCAGCCTATATCTTCTTGAATGGCTTGGACTAAATTATATAATCTCCACGGGATGAGGCCATTTTCTCCCTTGATTATACCGTGAGCGATGAGTGAATCTCCCTCAATCGTGATGTCTCTGGCATCAAGTGATTTGGCCAGCTGCACGCCTACTCGAATAGCTATTAGTTCCGAAGCTAGGCTTTTATCCTCCTCGGCTACGAGTACTGCCGATGATAGACGAGCTTTGGCTACCACAAAATTCCCTTCCTCATCTCTGGCAATGGCCGCAGCAGCTAGAGAGTGCGATGATACCGCTTCATCTACATTTACTTTGATAGTCCCCAGGGAGGGCGGCTTCCATATCGTGACTGCAGATTTTTTTTTTTTTGAAAGAAAAATTATATTTATTCATCAGAGGCAACTACCTCGTTAGCAACTAACTGAGCAATACAAGGTGGAGTCCCCATCTCATCACAGCCGATGAGATTGCTCAGAGAGAATGAAGCTAAACCATGAGCTACCATTTACCAGCTCTACGAGTAAAACCAAAATCCACAGATACCCTCAACTCTCGAATCTGCTCGCGGATATTCCTGATCAGGTCTCTGAGTCTCCACGGGACCTGATCGTCATCCCCTTTGAAAATCCTCTGCACAATATATGAGTCTCCCTCAATGGTCATTCGCTCGGCTCGAATCTGACTAGCTAATATAACACCCTGGCGAACAACAAGGATCTCCGAAAGAAGAGGCCGTTCAGCTCCGAATGTGGTAATATCCTCCGATACCTCCGATCTGGCTGCAATGCATTTACCCCTCCCATCTCTAGCCACGGCAGCGGCAGCAATAGTAGATGATGAGACTGCCCCGTCAATGTTAATTTTAACGCATCCAATGGAAGGAGGCGTCCAAGAATTAAGCATACGTAGATGACTGATCTCTTCCAGATGTTGTATTTGAGGGTTTGGAGTACCTCCATAGTCATTGTACATGATATTTGCTTCATGGATAATCTTCTCAGCTGACGGATGGGAGTTATTAAAAACACAGTTGCATCGCGCCTTCCAAATAGCCCATAGGATATACGCTCCTCTCCTCGCCACATCTTCACATTCCTTGTCCATCAACCAATCACTCAAGATGGATTTAATATCCGCGGAGCTGTCAACTCGTAAGCCAATGCTACTCGCGAACCAGACTGCTCTAGACAAATGACATTGTAGGAATAGATGGTTATCGTCTTCATCCTGCATGAGGCAGAGCGGACAATTTGTATTAATACTGGGAATACGTCTGCTAAGTACGGAGAGCAAAGGGAGCGAGTTTTGGAGGAGCCGCCATATGAAAATGCGAACTCTGGGTGCCACGTTACCCAAGTTCCAGAGCTTGTGCCAAGTTTCTTTGTTAACATCCGCATGAGACGCGCTGGGCTCTCGCCTTCTAAACTCCTCATAGAGGGATTTGGGAGTAAACTTCCCATTACTAGCTTTTGTCCAGAGAAGTTCATCCTGTCCACCATCTCCCGATAGCGGGATTCTAGTGATTGCTGCCACCTCCAAAGGATGAAACAAGCTCTGAATCAGAGATGTGTTCCAGGTGTTAGTAGCTGGACATATGAGATCCCGCACAAGTAAGGGACCATTTCTCGGAATCCTGCTCTCAGAAATTCGAAAACCCGGTAATGATGGGATCCATGGCTCATCAAGTATCTTGATCCATCCTCCATTTATTCTCCAACATATGCCGTTCTTCATGACATGTCGAAGTTCCAGCATACTAGCCCACGTCGGTGACGCTCGTCTCGTCTTCTTGGCACTCCATATGGAACGCTCTTGGAGATACAGTCCACTGAGCAGCCGTACCCAAAGTAGATCGGGGTACGCAAGGAACCTCCAGAGAAGTTTCCCTACCAAGGAGAAGTTCACCCATTGTACATTCCTGATGCCCAGGCCGCCCTCTCTGGTTGGAGCGGCAATTTTCCTCCAGCTGATAAAGTGCATCTTCCTCTCTTCAGTATCGTGACCCCACCAAAAGCTCCTCTGCTGTTTAGTGAGTTTGCTACACAAGTTGTTTGATAGCAAATTAGTCGACATGTAATAAATAGGTATGGAACCCAGAGTTGCTTTTATGAGAGTGGTACGACCGATATGAGAGAGTAACTTGGACTTCCATCCTTTGAGTCGAGCCGAGCATTTATCAATGATGGAGTCATTAGAACAGGCTCTGTGATTCGACATAATAAGCTTCTGTCCCAGGTACGTGTCTCCCTCCTTCATAATGGATAAGTGCACCGAGGAAGCTAACAACTCCCTGTCATTTGCAGGAACCAAGTTGCTAAAATGAATGTTGGATTTATCATAGTTAACTGATTGCCCCGACCATTTCGAATATGTATGGAGAATGTTACGTACTGCTTCTAATGATCCGAGTGTAGCATATCCAAAGATCAAGATATCATCGGCAAATAGCAAATGAGAGACAGCAGGTACATACCTGTTAAGTCGAACACCCTGGAAGAGGTTGTCCCTTTCATATTTTTTGAATAAACTGGAGAGGACTTCAGAGCATAGAACATAAATGAATGGCGATAGCGGACATCCCTGGCGAACTCCTCTCACAGGTTTAATGAAACCCTCCGGTGACCCATTTAAGAGAACTGAGTAAGTAGGTGATTCAATACAATTCATAATCAGTTCATTTGATCTCCCTCGAATACCTATGCCAAGAAGAACTTGTTTGCTGAAAGACCACGAGAGTCGGTCATAAGCCTTCGACATATCTAATTTCAATGCATACGAATTTTTCCTCCTTGGTAGGTATTTCATGTTGTGAAAAATTTCCTGTGCGATGATAATGTTATCTGTTATTTGTCTTCCTGGGATGAAAGCGTTTTGGTTGGGCGAAATAAGCCTGGACAACACCGGTTTGATTCTGTTTGTCAGGATTTTGGCAATAACTTTGTACGCCACATTGCAAAGAGCAATTGGCCGATAATCCGTCGGCGAAGTAGGGTGGTTCTTCTTTGGGATCAGAGTAACATGAGTGTGATTCAGCATTGGAGGAAGTTTAGACTCCTTGAAGAAACTGTGAACCGTTTGGGTCAGGTCCTCACCGAGTACTGACCAGTATCTTTGATAAACAATTGCTGGAAAGCCATCAGGTCCTGGGGCCTTTAATGCACCCATACTTTGAATGGTTGTCTTGATCTTATCATGGTCGGGGATGGAACTGATATAGGAATTCTCTTCTTCTGTAATGACTTCGTTTGAAACAGGAAAAGTTGGGTCCATGGCCGTGGATTCATCAACACACAGAATGGCTTTGAAATGGTTAACAAGTGTGTTTGCAATGGTATCATGGTCATACACCCATCTGCCATCGGAACATTTGATCGCTCTGATTTCATTCCGTCTTCTCCTCAAAGTGGCTCTTGTATGGAAGTATTTCGTGTTGCTATCGCCTTCTCTGATCCATTGGCATCTGGATCTTTGCCGCCAGTAGGCTTCTTCTATAGCTTGTAATTCGTTAGCTTCAACAATTAACATACGCTCTTCAGCTAGCGACTCCTCCGAGACCTGTTTAGATTGAATAACACTAAGGCGATTATGAATATCAGCAAGGCGGGTTTTAATATTACCAAACTTTGTGCGGCCCCATTTGTGCATCGTCGAGAGCGTAAATCTCAGTTTGTGCCCCAATGAAGGATCCTCATGGGAGCTTGTCTCTTGCCAAGTACGTTTAAGCAAGTCGGGGAAAGAGTGGTCTGACATCCAGTGCGATTCGAAACGTAACGGACGCTTTATTCTGGTTTGCTTCTGACAGGTGTTGAGGAGGATGGGTGCATGATCACTATTGATACATGGGAGAGAGGATACCGATGTATTAGGGAAGGAACAACACCATTGTGCAGTAGCCATGGCTCTATCCAGCCTTTCTCTGATGTGGTGTCTCACCCCACGTCGGTTGGACCATGTGTATGCAGGTCTGACACACCCAAGATCTATCAAACCACAATGATCTATCATCTGCTTGAACGCATTGGCTGCACGGTGATCAAACCCGCTGCCTCCTTACTTTTCCTCCGGCGACAACGTAGCATTAAAATCACCAATGCAGCACCACGGGACGACGAAGCTCTTAGTTATTTCTGCAATCTGTTTCCAGAGTTTGATTCTCTCATTTTTCTTTGGGTTCCCATATGTGCAGAGGAGGTTCCATGCTGATTGAACATTCATGGCATCAACACAAAGGAGGATGAGATTCTGTGAGTGGTACGAAACTTTCGCGGTGATGGTAGAGTCCCAACCAAGCCATAAGCCTCCTGCGTGGCCGATTGGGTGAACAGGGAAGAAATTTGCATATCCTAACAGAGGAAGGATACGCTCTGAATATGAGGGTGATGAGATGGTTTCTGAGATGAAGAAGATGGATGGGCGTGTGGCGGAGAGGAATGAGCGCAGAGTTTGGACTGTCGAGGCATTCCTCGCCCCTCGACAGTTCCAAGATAGGATTAACATGGCCCTTGCGGCTGTTTGAGGTCAGCCGCCACGACCTTATCGGTGGATGATTGATCAGTGAAAGAGGAGCAAAATTTCTTGTTGCTGGTACGCGTCGGTGTAGGAGACGTGCTGCACTTCTTTGAGATGGGTGATGCTGATGGTTTCATAGATGTAGCTTTACGGGCTCGACGTTTCCAAGAGAGTTTACTGAGTTGAGCCGGTCGATAAACGGCACCAGAGTTGTGCTTTGTAGGGACACAATCATAAGGGGTCTCATGAAGTAAAGGGCTTTGCTGAAGGAGAAGGCAATCCGTAGTATGATCCTCCATAGGTTGTGCTGGGTTGCAAAGGAGCATGTCTTGATCCCCTGATCCCATATATGTCAATGGCTGAAAGCTTATGCTGCTAGCTTCATTGGTCTCCCCTTCCATATCATTCTGATGTGTATTCTTTGAGCTGGACTCGTGGTGAGCCTTCATTTGTTGACGTGACCACATCATATGGGCCATATCCCTTGTGACATAGGAGTGGTCGTCCATCATATGCATAATGGGGATCGGAGTTAACACTCGAAAACTAGGAGTATTACGAGTATCCTCATCGGAGCCTATCCTTATATCAGTACCATCACCCTGACGATATTGAGACTCTTTAGATAGTTGTGATTCGTTCACAAGGCCATGACCTGAAGACTCATGGCCGCTCGCTACATCATTGTGAGAGGGCATAGCATTAGTATTTCTTCTGTGAGGCGGCGTATATTTAACCAATTGATTAGAAGTGTAGGATGAATGAGGGGACGAGGTTCTGCGCCTGGGTAGAAGATCTTCAGTAGGGGATTTCTCTTCGCTGATGTTCGCTGTATCCTCAGAAGCTGAAGAAACACCCCTACGGACGAAAACTCTAAGGGCTTCTGCTCGGAAATCGATCTCCTTGACTCTGGGTCGTAGGAGTTCTTTAAGTCTTTCTCTTCTTCTGTCCAGTCTTCCCCTATGAGGGTTTCGAAGTTACGACGCTCCGAACAGAAATCGTAAGCATGACCCAATCTAGCACAGAAGGTACACAAACGAGGGAGCCGTTCATATCTAGCTTCAACCATGCTCATATCACCCCCATCTATCATCATCGGGACTACTTTCTTCAATGGTTTTGAGATGTCAATGATAATTTTGATGCGAGCAAAAGTAGTCCATTGGATCTCTTCTGCATCAGAAATACGCCTTGGGGATCCAATGGCCTCCGCGATCCTGGTGATCGCCTTGCGGTTTAAGAACTTCGGGGGTATCTTGTGGAGTTGAACCCAAAGATCTGCCATGTTGAATTTGTATTCCTCCGGTAGTTTTCCTAGATCACACTTCTCGATTGCAAGAAGATCATCGTTAATGCTCCATGGGGCCTCGAGTATAATACGGTTGACTTCTTCGGGCGAGTCTACTCTTGCCAGAAAGGACCCTGTTTCGATATCGAGGTCTGAGATGTGCACCGGCTCCTTCGTTTTCCATATCTTGGCAAGAATAGATGCTAGAGTAGATTTTTGAAAACTCCTTTGAGAATAAGGTTTAACGGCCAAAGTAGAAGCCCAATGAAGGGGTATAGAACTTTCTCTAGCCGTTAATGATATCGCTTCAGCGGGTCCTTGCATGCTGAACAGGGAAGCCATCTTTTCTACTACTTCTTTATAGGAAGCCATGGAAGTTACGAGTGGAGACGAAGACGGCGGACAAAACGATTGCAGTTGAGGGGAGGGTTAGGATGAGATACGTGGGCGGAGAGAAGGAGATGGATGGACGGAGTATATATGTATGTTAACGAATCCGTTATTAGCATTGACTAAGTATATATGTATGTTTGTTGCACGTATTTTAACTGTATATTAATTAACTTTTTATATACTTAGGAACAGCAAGCCAGTACTATATTTCCTTAAAAGAAATTTATACGTAACTATCTAACTGCCCTCATTACATTTAATGAGTACTTTTAATTAGTAAAATAAGGTAAGGACATATTTGGAAGAATTTTTTTTCAATGAAACATACTTTTCTTATTAGATTTCGGCCATTTCTAATTCATTCTCAAATTCCTTTTTTTTTTGAAGTTGAAAATTCAAAACAGAATATTCTCAAATTATTTTCTCCTCAAAATATTACAACTCTAACTCATGTATTCTCAGACAACAATAACAATTATTTATTTCTCCATAAATTCATATGTTTAGAAAAAAACTAATATAACCGTATACACTATATTAATATACAATATGTATACATAAAATTTTCTACAGAAAAAAAATCATTTGTAATTTGCGCGCAATTCCAAAATTCTCTGAAATTCTACGAAAATTAATTTTGATACTAATAACAAATATATTCAATACTATACTCTATTGAAAATTTCAACAAATTTTTTAATAATATAATTGGTATATATATATATATATATATATATAAAATATATATATATATATATATATATATATATATATATATATATATATATATATATATATATATTTTTTTTTTTTTTGGTATATATATATATATATATATATATATATATATATATATATATATTGAAGAAAATGGTACTTCTATATATATATATATATATATATATATATATATATATATATATTGAAGAAAATGGTACTTCTTATTGCAAAAAAAGGAGATTGCTCTCCGAATCCGTATACAATCACTCTCCATAAGTGAACCTCTCCATACTCATATTATTTGCCTTCTATACATTTGACATAGTACTCTAGGCTATTCACCTTGATGTTTATAGTAGACGCCTTACCCTCAAAGATTCTTCTGTTTCTTTTCCTCCACACGTGCCATATCGAGATGAGAAGTCGGATTTTGGCTCTTCGATAGATCTCCGTCCCCTACGCCTTCATCTCCAAAACCTCCTCAAATATGTCATGGATTCCTTCATGCACTACCAAAATAAGTCAAATTAGCGACGCTTTGTTAAGATGTCGCTAATATTTTTGATATTGGCAACGTACATTTTATATGTCACAAAACGTCACTGATTGCAAAAAGTAGCGACGTTGAGCTACGTTTAGTGGCTACAATTAATTTGTTGGAAAGTGACGTCGATGAGAAGTCGCTGAACGTCGCTATATTTTGTAATCAGCGACGTTCAGCGACGTATATTTATTGGGTCACCATTTTTTTATATTTTGGCGACGTTTAGCGACATCGCTAACTGTTTAATATATACGGGACCAGCCCCATCCCAAATCCAAAAATTTCAGCCCAAATTTTTTTCCCTCCCTCAACCGCCGCTCCCCCTCGACTGCTCCTCCCCCTCGACCGCCACTCTCCCCTCGAGGCCACCGTCTCTCCCCCTCACCACCGCGAGCTCCTCCTACTCCGGGCTCCTCATCCACCGACCCTCCCTCCGCGAGCTCCTCCTCCTCCTCCGGGCTCCTCCTCCACCGCGAGCTCCTCCTCCTCTCTGGGCTCCTCCTCCACCGACCCCCCCTCCGCGAGCTCCTCCTCAACCACCTACGCCGACCTCCTCCTTAACCACCTACGTCGACCTCCTCCTCCTCTCGACAAACCCCAATATCTGGTAAACCATAACCTATATTCTATCTGAGTTTAGACACGACACAGACAGGAATATGACACGATACACTATATTATATTCGTACACTGACACGATACACTGAGCCACCACTAGCGTCAGAGTCTCAGAGTCAACAATATTCTAACATAGATAAATGATACGAAAAGATACAGACTCAATTACAATATTCTAACATAGATAAATGATACGAAAAGATACATACAATAAGATATGAAGTCAGCAGGTATACCGACACCTACCGATGTATTTGTGCGTCAGTGAACGTCGCTAAACGACGCTAAATGTTCCAAGATTTTTCCTCGTTTACGGAATCGGTAAACGTCGGTAAGTATTCTAAATATGTCGCTAAAAGTTCCAGGATTTACCGACGTGTACCGACGTAATAAACGTCGCTATATTACCGACAGTGTGTCGGTGAACGTCGATAAATGTTCCAGGATTACCGACGTACATGTGCGTCGGTAAGCATCGGTAAGAGCGACGATTAGCGACGTTTTACCTGTTAGCGACTAGGCTTTCTGCGACAATAATAAAAACGTCGCTAAATAAGTCAAAAAATGAACTTAGCTTATCCATTTTAGCGACATTTTTGGGCGTCGCTAATATGACTTATTCTGGTAGTGATGCCCGCGATTAGGGATGCCCAACGACCGTCTATAACTCTGCCAAATACTCCCTGAAACAGGACAGTGGAAAAACACATGATCTCTCATCTCTATGCTAGTCGAACTCCTACACAACATGTAGTTAATATTTGGTAACTGGATGCCAAAGTTCGCCAATCTATCTTTGGTGAGTAGGCGATTGCGAATGGCTTTATATGCACAAAGCTTCAATTTTGTAGCTGAGCCTCCTGGCCATACAACGTCCGCCCACCCCACTTTTGGTCGATGTTCTCTGATCTGATCATAGACAACTCCGGTCGAGAATGTTCCATTTGCACCACCTTGCCACTCCCATATATCCCTACTCCCTTCTTTATCAAATTTCTAAGCTTTAATTTCTGCATCAAACCATCGTCCCTCCCGCCGCTGAGATGTATTCCACTCCTTCTCATGCAGCAATACACTTACGCTCTCCGAGCTTCTCGGCAGCTCGTATGTAGGCCATCCCATTAAATCCACCAGACTATGGTGATTTATCCATGGCTCCAGCCATAGGCTCGTGCCTTTCCCATCCGTAAACACCCGGTTAATATATTATTTCAACCCGGGTCGTTGTCGTAAAATCAATTTGAATGTCAACGAATAATTGTTATCTATCGGGATCACCCAGAAGTTGGTAGTATGCAAATACCTGCTTTGTGTCCATCGGGCCCAAATCGAGTTGCCCTCGAT
This sequence comes from Iris pallida, assembly GCA_029216955.1. Classification (NCBI taxonomy): domain Eukaryota; kingdom Viridiplantae; phylum Streptophyta; class Magnoliopsida; order Asparagales; family Iridaceae; genus Iris; species Iris pallida. The sequence continues at coordinate 346,431 of JANAVB010034617.1, read as the reverse complement.
CAATCTCCATGCTAATCTAAGTGCGGCAACGTCACAAAGAACTCGCAGTGAGTGTAAACCTACACCACCCTCCGTCGTCTCCAAACAGAACTCATCCCACGATATGGAGTGCACTCCTCTCTACACGAAGTTGGCACAAAATTTGTCGACTTGGTTGACGGTGTTTATAGGGATGATTATATATAGCTTGCATCCAGTATGACATAATCGACCATATCACCGATCTGACTAACTCCAACCGCCCTCAAAATGATAACAGTTGGGCTTGCCATCCTTCGAGTCGGTCTTGAACATATTGAATCAGTCCCATACAATTATATGTCCTTGCGTAATTGATCGAGAGTGGCAAACCAAAATATCTCACAGGCAGTTGCCCCAACTCAATGCCTAACAACTCCGACCAAACCTCTTTGTTGGCACAATCCTTGTTAAAGAAAGCTTGGCTCTTCTCTTTGTTCAACTTCAGACCCGCAAGCGCACCGAATTCTTCATGAATGCCATTAAGTGTCTCAATTGACCTAGCTGATGGTTTAATAAATACAAGTAAGTCATCTGCATAGATAAGGTACGACACGTATAGGTAGACTCGTCGAAACAGTGGTGTGAGTAGCTTTCGATGCACTGCTATATCTATCATGCACGTGTATACTTCCATGACGATGGTGAATAGGTACGGTGATAACGGATCTCCTTGTCTCAGTCCCCGGTTGTCACGACCCGCACCCGCCTTTCGGATATGAAGCGTGTCCAAGGCCAGCCTACACCGCAATGTCGGCGGTAGTACGCTGTCTATATACAAGTCACGGCAATGGTAATCTATATCTCATCCACGGAATAATCAAATCACAAACAAGATCCATGAATAAGAAATGAAACTGGACAATAATGAATAAACTAAATATCAAGAATCAATGTCACGTCCGGTGGACACAAATCCACTACCATTAGACGGAAAGAGAAAAGTACATGAAATACACTAACTGAATAAAACTGCTACTCAAGACAACCTCAACTGCAAAGCTCCGCGGTCTGATGCTGACTCAACCTGCTCAACTGCTCCTGACTCAACTCGGCTAAACCTGAAGAGATCATCAGGTCCTCAGAGGACTAGCAAGATACATAAAAATAAGCCTTTCTAAAAGTTTATTATGCATGGAGGAAAATACAGAATAACAAGTAAAACTGAGTAATGAATAAAGCACGAATCTATACACTGTCTACACATAGATGAACTGCTGAAAAAGGACTAGAGAACTCATGTCAAGATGTCAACGGATAGCCAAATCGAATACTCAAACCCTCGTCCCTGGTGTGTACTCGCAGGTTTGAACCACTAACCCTCGCCCCTAGTGTGGACTCGCAGGTTAGCATCACTCTCGCCCCTAGTGTGGACTCGCAGGTGTAACCCATATACTACTAACCCTTGTCCCTAGTGTGGACTCGCAGGTTAGCATCACCCTCGCCCCTAGTGTGGGCTCGCAGGTGTGGACCAATAACTACTAACCCTCGCCCCTAATGTGGACTCGCAGGTTAGCTTCAAGGTTTCAAGACACGGAGGTAAAAGTAGTTCAGTTCACGACTCACGACACGACTCGATCAAGGCTCAAATGAATACATCCAATAAGATAGAAAGCTAACTGTGAACACGGTCTATATAGCAATAATACAAGTATATAAACAGGATATGAAAGATACATGGCAACAATATGAGAAAAACTGGATAATAATAAAAGACAGTGCATGTAAATAAAGCTGTATAGAAAGATAAGGTATACTTGTCGGTGGTCCTGAGCTGCTGGTACGGGTCAAGTCCGTATCTCGGTCCAAGTAACCTATTTATACCATATACATAATGTCAATACACAATTAATATTAATATGCAGCCTATCTATTCATTGGTTAGGTTTCTAGGTCATGCTACTCCTTTTACCTTCCTAATAGGCCTCTAGATAAGTTATGCCATATATGAGTATCTATCTATGTATCAACTAATGCTTGACATAAACCTTTACCCTTCTACTGTTAATTTACACATCCTTGCCTATACTCACATTTAAAGTTACCTCCCTTGCTATACAAGTAAGATTTATACAGTTACAACTTAATTTTGTTACTGCCTATGCTTGGCCTAAACAGGGAGTCCCCTGTCCCAGTCTCATTGCTGCTTCATGGTGCAGCCTTGTATCAATTACCATATACATTGCTTGTTGATCCCAATTTCCAGATGAGTGAAGTCTATCTAATGTGCCTACTGGTGTATTCAGGATCACTTTACAAGCTTGTTGTCATAGCTACAAATGCCAAGTACACATAACAGTCTCTATATAGAAATTGATACAAGGTTAGCATGTATCAAGAAAAGTGTACAAATGCAAGGTAATGTATATGCTAAGAGTGAACAGAGTGCCGTTGGTACTTCTCCAGGATTTTGGGGCATCTAATGCCTTTTCTCGAGTACATCACTTCCTCTCTTCCCTCTCTACATATCACATGTCACTATTATTTGTACACAGGTCAGAGGCTATGCCTTTACCTGTGCAGACTACCCAACCCATCTTGTCCCTGTAAGAGTTTATACACTGGTTCTTCTCATCTGTTTTCCTATTCAGTACAAGCTTGCCAAGCCAAGTACAGGCTGGTTTCCTGTTGCTACCCAACCCCTGGCCTACTCTGTTACGGCTACCTTTCCCATTTGGTAATACCCAGGGCTACTACTGAGCCCTGTGTATATTCCAGTTCAGGTCAGTTTCATGTACACACAAGTTACCTCAATTTTGATACACTGGTTGCCATATATGGGAAATGACTGAACCTGCCTATGTCCCATTAATGTGGAATATCACAAGATATCTGATACTCCCCATATTTCAACCTACCTGTATATAGATGTTGGTCACTGTAAGTGATCTCAGCAGAGTGGATTGATATAACATCCCTCTCTACAGGGAGTGTCCTGATTCAATCTTAGGTTTGAGGGATTAGGGGCCCTGGACTACAGAAAACAGGGGGTCAAGTTACACTTATATCAAGTCCTTTAATATTTAACACAACTCAAATAATATCTTAACCAAGAGTGTCAAATTAATATCCTAGCTTGAGGAACTGTGGTTCAAGAGGGACTGGGATGTGAAAGCTGCTACCTGGTGATACAGGACCAAGAAATAAATGCAGGGACTGGGCTTCACATAACCTAATGAAGGGTGGTCTAATATTTGAGGGGCTGATGCAATTATTTAGGACTGAACTTTTGTTCAAGGATCAATCCCTAACAAACCAAGACTGAATATCAAGTGCATATGTTGGGTGGACAGAGCCACACTACTCCTTTCACTGTCCCTACATGGAACATGCCCTCCCTATCTTTACAATGTACCATACTGCTACTGATGTAGGTTTAAATGGAATTCATCTAATATCCTCAAGTTCAGGACATATACACGTATATACCAGACAACCCACTGTCCTTAAGGATCAACATACCTCTGCTTAGCCCTTCCCTGCCACTCCCTGGTTATATATGATATACCAGTCATCATCTGGATAACTGATACATCCCAAGCTTCTATTGAGCTCGTCTAGGTATCCTGTATAACCTTACTGTCCTGACACTATGTTGACCTGCAGTTCAAGTCATTCCCCTGGATGTATAGATGTAGGGTTGGCTAAGATTCTGATGTAGTAGAAACCAAGGCAATGGAGTGCAGCATACCCTAAAGCATCTAGGCATTGCCTGTGGGTGAGGATGCAGGACAGGGTGTAAATGAGGTGATGACTAATGGGAGTGCAATATAATGGACAGAAACTATTAGGTACCCCTCATAACTCACACATACACCTTATGTTTTCCCAACTGAGAGTAATTAGGAAACCTTCAGAGGTACTGACTCCATATACCCTATATGACAATCAAAAATATATATCTATAACACCATTTAACTTTCCTAAGTCATCATTAACCCAGACTAATAACTATGAGCATAGCTGTGTATAATCTCCCAGTATGACATCCCATATAGACACAAATCTCATGATGTTTGACACATGAACCTGTGTCATACGCAATTGATACCTGGGTTTTCCCCCTTATTTCATTGATGAAAATCAATACGAACTCTTCTACTGCCTCTTAGGCTTTATATCGAATACTTGACAGTCCTAGATTCAAATTCTTCCAATGATAAGAATTTTAAATACTCAAGATATAGGGGATGATACCTTGATGAGTACTGGCAGTCGGCCTATCCTCCGGTGATGGCTATGCTTTTTGGTTCTCCGCGCAGAGGATGGTGGCCGCTAGGGTTTTTCTGAGGACAGGGATCGACTGCCTTTATACTGGCGCTGAGGCTATGATCGAATCCCTCCGGCAGATTATACTGAGTTTAAATCAAACTTGATGCCATCAGGATTTGAATCAAGTTGATTCTTATCCTAATGGCCGTTAAATTTGAAAGGGGAGTCGTCTTAGAACTGGGTTTAAACTGTGGGGTTTTTGCACAAAGCCCCCTGTCTATCCAAATATCCCCTTTTGATCCTCATTTGATATATTTTAAGTAAAATAATATAAAACATAACAATGAGAGAGAAAAAAAGAGAATGGTTTTCAAATTAATAAATTCGAGAATAATTTGGTCAAGGGGTTGACAACTCTACCCCCTTTAAGCAAATTTCGTCCTCGAAATTTTAAGGAGCCGAGATCTACTAGAATGTAAAGTCTAACTCAATTGTTATCAAATTATTGCGGGTTCTCGCAAATCAAAGTCAACCATAATGCCTATTTATAATGTTTTTGCTGTAATCTACTGAAAATTTTCTGTTATTTGCTCCTCGTGGTGTTGCCGTATCTTCCTTGATCATGGCAAGGCTCGCCCTCCTTCTGCGGTTGGTAGTGGTGGGGCACTTGTGTTCCTCTTCGGACAATTGCGAGACAAGTGTTGGTTGGATCCACAAATCCAACACAACCCTAATCTGTCGCGGTAATTTTCTTGAGTGTGGCCTTTCTTCGAGCAATGCTGACAGATGGGAACGTCTTGGACTTGGCGTGGGGCTTCTTGTGGTTGCTGCTGATGCTGCTGCGCTGGTGTCTTCCCTGGAATGTTGGGACGTTTTGCCGGTGCTGCTTGGTTGCTGCCTCCTCCGAGTGTGTCTCGATTCCTCTTTGGCTTGTAACTCAGATCCTCTTCAACAGCTTGGACGACTTCTAGAATCTCCTCGTAAGTGGCGGCTCGACTGGTGGCGATGGCTAGACGAATCTCGTGAGATAGTCCCTTTCTGAATCGTCGCACCTTGTCTTCAGGGGTGCTGACCAAGTTCTCCGCGAAGCGGCTGAGGCGAGAAAACTCCGATGTGTACTCGTCGACGGTGTGGTTGTCCTGCTCTAGGTGCTCGAACTAGCTCACCAATGCTTCTCGTGCTACATATGGATAGAATTTCCTCTTGAACAGTCGCTTGAATTTCTTCCAAGTCACGTCTGGAGCAGAAAATCGTGGCTCGCCTTGGTACCACGTCTGCGCGATGTCGAAAAGCTGTCCACTTGCTGACTCGATCTTCAGATCTTCTGGGACTCGGGCCATCTTCAGGTATCGCTCCACGTTCTCCAGCTATTCATCAGCGTAGATAATCCCCTCTGTTCCATGAAACTCTCTGGGCCCAAGGTCCATGAAGTGCTTGGACGTCCCAGGGCGCTGTCGCGGAGCATCTCGAATCTGAAGAGCCTCTCTCAAAGTGTCGCAGAACATGTTGGCCGGCTGCTGGAAGATCCCGAGGAGAGTGACATTGTCCAGTGCTGGTGGCGGAGGCAGAACATGTGCTGGATACATTATCGGAGCTGGATACATCGCCGACGGTGGGTGCATGGGGAAAGCTGGATACATCACTGGTGCGGGGTGCATGGCTGGTACTGAATGTGGAACATGTACTGGATGCGGGGCTGATGCTGGTGGTGGAACAGATGCTGGTGGCAGAACGGGTGCTGGTGGAGTCTGCGGAGAAAACTGTGGAGGCGGTAGAATATCGCTTCTGCGGAATCTCGAGAGCTGCGGCTGATTATTCATATGAGTGAGCTGGCCTTCTTGTGTTGGTGGAGTCATGTACGTGAAAAAGCCTCCCGTAGCCAGTGGAGTATTCAGTGCAGCATTGTTCCTGTCTTGAGAGTCCATCTTAACTGTAACAACAGGAAACACTTTAGCCGTTGAAGAAATTTCAAGCATGATGCAAGTCAAGGATTCAATGAAATCAAGGATTAAGGATTAACAAGGAGTCAAGACATATGGATGAGATTCTAAGTGTCTAATCCTATTTGTAGGCTCACGACGGTACAATGACGTAACCGAAGTGATTAACGTAGACCTGCATGGGCCACCAAAAAAATTTGTCACGACCCGCACCCGCTTTTCGGATATGAAGCATGTCCAAGCCCAGCCTACGCCGCAGTGTCGGTGGTAGTACGATATCTATATACAAGTCACGGCAATGGTAATCTATATCTCATCCACGGAATAATCAAATCACAAACAAGATCCATGAATAAGAAATGAAACTGGACAATAATGAATAAACTGAATATCAAGAATCAATGTCACGTCCGGTGGACACAAATCTACTACCATTAGATGGAAAGAGAAAAGTACATGAAATACACTAGCTGAATAAAACTGCTACTCAAGACAACCTCAACTGCAAAGCTCTGCGGTCTGATGCTGACTCAACCTGCTCAACTGCTCCTGACTCAACTCGGTTAAACCTGAAGAGATCATCAGGTCCTCAGAGGACTAGCAAGATACATAAAAATGAGCCTTTCTAACAGTTTATTATGCATGGAGAAAAATACAGAATAACAAGTAAAACCGAGTAATGAATAAAGCACGAATCTATACACTATCTACACATAGATGAACTGCTGAACAAGGACTAGAGAACTCATGTCAAGATGTCAACGGATAGCCAAATCGAATACTCAAACCCTCGTCCCTGGGGTGGACTCGCAGGTTTGAACTACTAACCCTCGCCCCTAGTGTGGACTCGAAGGTTAGCATCACCCTCGCCCCTAGTGTGGACTCGCAGGTGTAACCCATATACTACTAACCCTTGTCCCTAGTGTGGACTCGCAGGTTAGCATCACCCTCGCCCCTAGTGTGGGCTCGCAGGTGTGGACCAATAACTACTAACCCTCGCCCCTAATGTGGACTCGCAGGTTAGCTTCAAGGTTTCAAGACACGGAGGTAAAAGCAGTTCAGTTCACGACTCACGACACGACTCGATCAAGGCTCAAATGAATACATCCAATAAGATAGAAAGCTAACTGTGAACACGGTCTATATAGCAATGATACAAGTATATAAACAGGATATGAAAGATACATGGCAACAATATGAGAAAAACTGGATAATAATAAAAGACAGCGCATGTAAATAAAGCTGTGTAGAAAGGCAAGGTATACTTGCTTGTGGTCTTGAGCTGCTGGTACGGGCCAAGTCCGTATCTCGGTCCAAGTAACCTATTTATACCATATACATAATGTCAATACACAATTAATATTAATATGCAGCCTATCTATTCATTGGTTAGGTTTCTAGGTCATGCTACTCCTTTTACCTTCCTAATAGGCCTTTAGATAAGTTATGCCATATATGAGTATCTATCTATGTATTGACTAATGCTTGACATAAACCTTAACCCTTCTACTGTTAATTTTCACATCCTTGCCTATACTCACATTTAAAGTTACCTCCCTTGCCATACAAGTAAGATTTATACAGTTACAACCTTAATTTTGTTACTGCCTATGCTAGGCCTAAACAGGGAGTCCCCTGTCCCAGTCTCATTGCTGCTTCATGGTGCAGCCTTGTATCAATTACCATATACATTGCTTGTTGATCCCAATTTCCAGATGAGTGAAGTCTATCTAATGTGCCTATTGGTGTATTCAGGATCACTTTACAAGCTTGTTGTCATAGCTACAAATGCCAGGTACACATAATAGTCACTATATAGAAATTGATACAAGGTTAGCATGTATCAAGAAAAGTGTACAAATGCAAGGTAATGTATATGCTAAGAGTGAACAGAGTGCAGTTGGTACTTCTCCAGGATTTTGGGGCATCTAATGGCTTTTCTCGAGTACATCACTTCCTCTTTTCCCTCTCTACATATCACCTGTCACTATTATTTGTACACAGGTCAGAGGCTATGCCTTTACCTGTGCAGACTACCCAACCCCTCTTGTCCCTGTAAGAGTTTATACACTGGTTCTTCTCATCTGTTTTCCTATTCAGTACAAGCTTGCCAAGCCAAGTACAGGCTGGTTTCCTGTTGCTACCCAACCCCTGGCCTACTCTGTTACGGCTACCTTTCCCATTTGGTAATACCCAGGGCTACTACTGAGCCCTGTGTATATTCCAGTTCAGGTCAGTTTCATGTACACACAAGTAACCTCAATTTTGATACACTGGTTGCCATATATGGGAAATGACTGAACCTGCCTATGTCCCATTAATGTGGAATATCACAAGATATCTGATACTCCCCATATTTCAACCTACCTGTATATAGATGTTGGTCACTGTAAGTGATCTCAGCAGAGTGGATTGATATAACATCCCTCTCTACAGGGAGTGTCCTGATTCAATCTTAGGTTTGAGGGATTAGGGGCCCTGGACTACAGAAAACAGGGGGTCAAGTTACACTTATATCAAGTCCTTTAATATTTAACACAACTCAAATAATATCTTAACCAAGAGTGTCAAATTAATATCCTAGCTTGAGGAACTGTGGTTCAAGAGGGACTGGGATGTGAAAGCTGCTACCTGGTGATGCAGGACCAATAAATAAATGCAGGGACTGGGCTTCACATAACCTAATGAAGGGTGGTCTAATATTTGAGGGGCTGATGCAATTATTTAGGACTGAACTTTTGTTCAAGGATCAATCCCTAACAAACCAAGACTGAATATCAAGTGCATATATTGGGTGGACAGAACCACACTACTCCTTTCACTGTCCCTACATGGAACATGCCCCCTATCTTCACAATGTACCATACTGCTACTGATGTAGGTTTAAATGGAATTCATCTAATATCCTCAAGTTCAGGACATATACACGTATATACCAGACAACCCACTGTCCTTAAGGATCAACATACCTCTGCTTAGCCCTTCCCTGCCACTCCCTGGTTATATCTGATATACCAGTCATCGTCTGGATAACTGATACATCCCAAGCTTCTATTGAGCTCGTTTAGGTATCTTGTATAACCTTACTGTCCTGACACTATGTTGACCTGCAGTTCAAGTCATTCCCCTGGATGTATAGATGTAGGGTTGGCTAAGATTCTGATGTAGTATAAACCAAGGCAATGGAGTGCAGCATACCCTAAAGCATCTAGGCATTGCCTGTGGGTGAGGATACATGACAGGGTGTAAATGAGGTGATGACTAATGGGAGTGCAATATAATGGACAAGAACTATTAGGTACCCCTCATAACTCATATATACACCTTATGTTTTCCCAACTGAGAGTAATTAGGACACCTTCAGAGGTACTGACTCCATATACCCTATATGACAATCAAAAATATATATCTATAACACCATTTAACTTTCCTAAGTCATCATTAACCCAGACTAATAACTATGAGCATAGCTGTGTATAATCTCCCAGTATGACATCCCATATAGACACAAATCTCATGATGTTTGACACATGAACCTGTGTCATACGCAATTGATACCTGTGTTTTTTCCCTTATTTCATTGATGAAAAATCAATACGAACTCTTCTACTGCCTCTTAGGCTTTATATCGAATACTTGACAGTCCTAGATTCAAATTCTTTCAATGATAAGAATTTTGAATACTCAAGATATAGGGGATGATACCTTGATGAGTACTGGCAGTCGGCCTATCCTCCGGTAATGGCTGTGCTTTCTGGTTCTCCGCACAGAGGATGGTGGCCGCTAGGGTTTTTCTGAGGACAGGGATCGACTGCCTTTATACTGGCGCTGAGGCTATGATCGAATCCCTCCGGCAGATTATACTGAGTTTAAATCAAACTTGATGCCATCAGGATTTGAATCAAGTTGATTCTTATCCTAATGGCCGTTAAATTTGAAAGGGGAGTCGGCTAAGAACTAGGTTTAAACTGTTGGGTTTTTGCACAAAGCCCCCTGTCTATCCAAATATCCCCTTTTGATCCTCATTTGATATATTTTAAGTAGAACAATATAAAACATTACAATGAGAGAGAAAATAAAGAGAATGGTTTTCAAATTAATAAATTCGAGAATAATTTGGTCAAGGGGTTGACACCGGTTGCTTCCAAAGTATCCGTGAGGTTGACCCTTGATAAGAATCGAGAACGTCGGTGATGCGATACATTCTCTAATCTTATCGACCCACCATCGATCAAAACCCATGCTGAGGAGAACTTCGCAGACAAACTCCCTATTGACCATGTCATACGCTTTTCACAAATCTAACTTGATACACCCCTTCCTTTCTCCAGCTTTATTGAAGTCTCGTACAAGTTCATGAGCGAGTAGGCAGTTTTCTGTTATCGATTTTCCCTTTATAAATGTCGTTTGGTTAGCTGATATGAGTTCCTGCAAAATAGCTTACATTCTATTACACATAATGTGAGAAATAAGTTTGTAAATGTAATTGAAGCAGGCTATCGGCCTAACATCTTCCAACGCCATGGCTCCCTCCTTCGCTATCAGCATCAGGAACGTGTGGTTCATATCTCCTTCAGAAGGCATCCAGTTTGGAGAAAATCCTGTACAACCCATAAGACTTGATGCTTCAAAATCTCCTAGTGCTTCTTGAAGAATGCCACATTAATCCATCCGGTCCCGGAACCTTGTTAGGGTCAGCCTTCTTAATGATCTGTTTGATTTCCTCTATCGAGACTTCTTTTCTAAGTGCCTCATTTCCTGCTTCTGTAACAATACGTTTACACACGATCTCAGGGAAGATACTTCTATAATCGTTCTGATTGTATAGAGAAGTATAATAACCGACTGCCTCATCTTGGATCTTCCTATCATCTATGATTGCCTTCCCTTCCGCGTCAATGAGCGAGTGGATAGAGTTTCTATGTTGCTGAGACTTGATTGTAGCATAGAAAAATTCCGAGCACCTATCCCCATCCTTCAGCCATCCATATTTTGCTCTCTGTTGCAATTGTATCTCCTCCTGCAACTTGAGCCGCCGGACTTCAGCTTGGACGTTCCGCGCGGATAGGGTCCATTGGGTTCATTTGCAGCTGATCTTGTAGTTCCTGTAATTCCCGCTCCTTCTCCGCCACATTAGGTACTGGGCGACACTGATTCCATCTTTTAAGCTTCCACTCGATTGATTTGAGATGTTGAACTAAGCAGAATTGGGCAGTCCCACTGATCAGATTTGAGCATCCTTTCTCGATAGCCTCTTAATAACCTGCTATGTTCGGCCAAGTTTTACAGAACCTGAACGGTCGTCGTCGCTGTAGTGACTCCACTAGCATTCTAATCAGAATCGGTGTGTTGTCGCTCGTCCCGCAAGGCAGCCCCTCGGCCAGACCAGTAGGATACGTCACCAGCCATTTAGTGTTGCACAATGCCCTGTCGAGTTGGCAAACCACCTGATTGGCTACAGAGCTATTGTTCCATGATCACACATGTCCTGTCTTCGATAGGCAAGTCAGACCCGAGCCCAGCAGACAAATTTGGAAATCAGCTAATATCGGATCCGGGACACGTCGTCCCCCCATTTTCTCCGTAGCCGCTAACATGGCATTGAAATCCCCACGTAAAACTAAAGGACTAGTATCCTCTACTTCCGTTGCCACTTTGATAATATCCTTCCATAATTCGAACCTCCTTCTCCAATCATTATGCCCATAAACAGCACAAACCACCACTTGAAATCCCCCTTTGTTAGTAAAGTATACCATGATCAACTGTTCGGATAGAAACCTTACCTTTCCTGACCAAATACGTACGCGTGTCCCACATCATCCAGATGCATGCCATGCTACCCAATTCGAGATTGTGTTGAGTAGCCCACTGAGCAGGAAGTCACTTCTTAATGATCTATACTGACTTAATTTTGCTTTCTAATATGGATAATATTGTACATCAATACTTTTGCATCACATTCTTAATCTTCCGCCACCTACCGATGGAGTTAGCCCCCCCTAATTACATTCCATGTAAGAACTGTCATTGATGACGAGGTAGGGTGTCCTTCTGACGTCTCTGACTCTCCTTAGAACGCTATTGAGGAGTCTCTGTAACCTGCTGCCCTTGCCTTTGTCCACCATATATCCAGTTGACAACCCTTGTTCAGCTCCCCTTTGTAGCATTCCCCATTTAGGATTATCTTGGGTGAGAGCCGCTTCATTTACCGGTTGTCTTTCCCTGTTGGTGTGGTTGATTCCTCCCCCAATCGAATGCGTATCTAATCCAGAATTATGATGTGTTGTCTTCACAGTTTTGGAAGATGGTCTCAGTGTTGGAGTGGGTGGGGTTCCCAACCTATGTGGAGAAGATCCCGGAGTGCGACGAGCGCCGTTCGATGTCGAAGAAGCTCAGGAAGTAGGCAACGAGTTGCTACTGCTGCTGCTGCTTACCAGAGGGAGGTTCTGGAACTGGGCCACCGAGTTCGGGCCGAACTCGGTCCCAGGCCGAGTTCTGGCCGAACTCGGTCTGGCCATTCCAGAATGTTGCTGGTAGGTTCTGTTCGCCCGGCACAGAGTTCTGGCCGAACTTTGTGTCGTCGGGGCTGAGGCAGAAATCTGGATGATTTTTTACCATTGGATCTAATCAAACGGTCCAAGTTTGTTGCGGGATTAGGGAGTTAAGTTGGGATTTCCAAACCCTATTCGATATGTAACACAATTGTAGAACATTAAAAAAAAAGAGAGAAGGAGGCAAGAGTGCCATTGCAACTTCGAAAGAGAAGACGGAGGATTGAATTTCGTTTTTCGAAGGAGATCGCGTTCGGGTAATCTCTACTCGTCGTTCTCGTTCTTCGTAGCCTTGTAATCATTGTTCTTACTTCTGAGTGTTGTGGAGATCTGATTTGGATCGGGAGAAGTTTGTAGAGGGTGTAATTCTTTTATTCTATTAGTAGAGGCTTCTCAGGGTTGGACTCCGATCGTCCCGTGATTTTTTCCCGCAAGGGTTTTCCACGTCAAAAATTCTCTGTGTCTGCGTGGATTGTTTTGTGTGGTTGTTTTTGGGGTTCGTGCATTGTATTGCTCGGTCCTCTCGCAGGTACTCTCCGGTTTGGGGAAAGATTTTCGCGTTTCTTTCCCAACAGAGTGGTATCAGAGCCAGGTTCTGGAATTCAGAAGGAGTGTCAGTAGTTGACAGAGAAACCAGAGAGGAGAGATGGACGCGAAGCCGGTGCACATGGTGAACCTGAACGGCACCAACTATCATTATTGGCGGAGCAAGATGAAAGATTTGCTGTTTGTCAAGAAGCTGCATCTACCCGTATTTGCATCCGAGAAGCCCAGTGATAAATTCGAGGAGGACTGGAAATTCGAGCATATACAGGTGTGTGGATATATCAGGCAGTTCGTTGACGAGAACGTGTACAACCACGTTGCCAATATTGAGCACGCGAAGACGTTATGGAATAAGCTGGAGTCTTTGTACGCGAAGAAGACCGGGGTAAACAAGTTCTTCCTGATCCGAACGATGATGGGTCTGCGGTACAAAGATGAGACGTCTATTACGGATCACTTGAGTGATTTCCAGGGCGTGGTTGACCAGCTGTTTTCAATGGGAGTCAAGTTCGACGACGAAGTTCAGGGACTATGGCTGCTGTGTACATTGCCAGACTCGTGGGAGACCGTACGAGTATCTATGATCACTTCTGCTCCAGAGGGCGTGGTCAGTCTGGAGTTTGCTAAGAGCGGGGTGCTGAATGAAGAGATGCGGAGACGTTCTCAGGGCACTTCATCCACATCCCACCACTCAGAGGCACTTGTTTCAGAGAGCCACAGAAGGGGCAAAAGCAGGGGTCCAGGTGGTGGCAGAGACAAGAGCAGGGGGAAGTCCAAGGGTCGTTACGAGGACTCGGAGTGTTACCATTGTGGTAAGAAGGGCCACATCAAGCGGAATCGTTTCGCTTGGAAGAGAGAGAAGAAGGGCGACAAGGGTAAGCAAGAAGAGAACACTACAGCGGCGACCTCGATGCATGGAGGCGATGTGATCGTCGTAGGTGATGAGGTCATTACAAACCTCGCATGCGATGACAATTCTTGGCTGGTGGACTCAGAGGCTTCAGCACATGTATCTCACAACAGGGCACTGTTTGCCACTTACATGACAAGCGACTGTGGCGTGTTGAAGATGGGCAACGGAGATGTGTCGAAGGCGGTTGCCGTTGGAGATGTGCATTTGAGAACGAAGACGGGTGCGGTTCTTGTTCTCAAAGATGTTCGTCATGTCCCTGATATCCGTTTCAACCTGGTGTCGATTGGAAGGTTGGATGACGATGGATTCTTCGGACTCTTCGAGAATAGTCAGTGGAAGCTTTCTAGGGGTTCGATGGTGATTGCCAGAGGAAGCAAGAAGTCTGGTCTCTACTATATGGAGGGGAGCGCACAGGGGGCACAGGAGGTGAACGCAGTCAGTGATGCGTCTACCGAGTTGTGGCACAGGCGGCTCGGCCATATCAGCGAGAAGGAGATGAGCTACTTGGTGAACAGGAAGGTGATTCCGGGGCTCAAGTCTACAAAGTTGGAGAAGTGCACGCACTATTTAGCTGGAAAGCAAAATAGGGTGTCTTTCCAAAGTCATCCAAGTTCGAGGAAGCCGGTGTTGCTCGAGTTGATTCACTCGGATGTCTGCGATCCTATGAAGGTAAAATCTCTTGGTGGTGCTTCTTACTTTGTAACCTTTATTGATGATTGTTTCAGGAATGTTTGGGTCTATACCTTAAAGACCAAGGATCAGGTGCTGCCTACTTTCAAGGAGTTTCAGGCCTCTGTTGAAAGAGAGACGGGCAAGAAGTTGTTGTGTGTTCAGTCCGACAATGGCGGCGAATACATCGGTCCCTTTGATGCGTATTACAGAGAGCAAGGGATACGACACCAGAAGACTCCGCCCAAGATACCTTAGCTCAATGGTGTAGCGGAGCGCATGAACAGGACACCGATGGAGAGGGTGCGGTGTTTGCTGTCAGAAGCAAACTTGTCGGGCAGTTATTGGGGTGAGGCTCTTCTCACAGCTGCTTATGTTATTAATTTGTCTCCTAGTGCTCCTTTGCAGGGTGATGTGCCTGACAAAGTATGGTACGGCAAAGAGCCGTCATACAATCACCTGCGGGCGTTTGGTTGTAAGGCCTTCGTGCATGTACCGAAGGACGAGAGGACCAAACTTGAGCCGAAGACGAGGCGATGCGTCTTTGTCGGCTACGGTCGGGATGAGTTTGGCTATAGACTCTACGACCCGGTAGAAAGAGAGCTTTACAGAAGCAGGGACGTGGTGTTCGTCGAGGATCAGACCATGACCAACACTCAGGATTCTGAGACGCCTTCTGAGGCTGAGGAATTGCCTGAGTTAGATTCATTTCGCTTCGAGCAGTTTCCAGAGGACATCGCAGAGGATCCAGTTATGGGGGAGCCAGTATATGGAGTTGCTTCCAACCTTGATCATCAGCCTGCTGATGGTGGTCAGGGTGTCCCTCAGGAGGATGAGCATGCCGGAGAGGCAGTTCCTGAAGGGGAGGAGGCTGTTGGTATACAGCCAGCACCAGTGGCTCCACTGAGAAGGAGCGACAGAGATCATCGACCATCTACGAGATACTCACCGAATGAGTATGTGCTATTGACTGACGGAGGAGAGCCCGAAAGTTTTACAGAGGCTATGGAAGACGAACACAGGCAGGAGTGGATGGAGGCCATGCAGGAGGAGATGAGTTCCTTACACACTAATTCCACTTATGAGCTGGTGCGGTTGCCAAAGGGCAAGAAGGCTTTGAAGAATCGATGGGTGTTTAGAGTGAAGCAGACGGATGATGCTACTCGCCCTCGATACAAAGCGAGGCTGGTAGTTAAAGGCTACAGTCAGCGGAAAGGCGTGGATTACGATGAGATCTTTTCGCCTGTCGTCAAGCATTCGTCTATTCGGGTGGTGCTAGCATTAGCAGCCAGTCTCGACTTGGAGGTCGAGCAGATGGACGTGAAGACGGCATTCCTCCACGGTGATCTTGAGGAGGAGTTGTACATGGAGCATCCGGAGGGATTCTGTGAGAAGGGCAAGTCACATTTGGTCTGCCGGTTGAGGAAGAGCTTGTATGGTCTGAAGCAGGCTCCGAGGCAGTGGTACAAGAAGTTTGAGTCGTTTATGGGGGAGCATGGTTATGCACGGACGACGTCGGATCACTGTGTATTTGTGAGATATTTTGCCGATGATGATTTCATCATTTTATTGCTCTATGTTGATGATATGCTATTAGTGGATCGGAATGCCACTAGGATAGCGGAGCTGAAGTGCCAACTGGGCGCAGCCTTCTCTATGAAGGATTTGGGCACAGCGAAGACTATTCTTAGGATGGAGATCAGCCGAGAGAGAGAGTCCAAGCTGCTACACTTGTCCCAAAAGAAGTACATTCACCGGGTACTTCAGCATTTCGGTATGGACGGGTCGAAGAAAGTGAGTTGCCCCCTTGCGGCTCACTTTAAGCTCACTGAGGAGCAGTATCCATCTACCGAGGACGAAAAGGAAGATATGGAGCGGGTTCCATATGCCTCAGCTGTGGGAAGCCTTATGTATGCCATGGTGTGTACGAGGCCAGATATTGCTCATGCAGTTGGTACGGTTAGCAGGTATCTTTCAAATCCTGGAAGGGTACATTGGAGTGCGGTCAAGTAGATTCTACGATATCTTCAGGACACTGCTGGTTGGAGATTTTCCTTTGGTGGTGACGAGCCGAAGCTGGTTGGGTATACCGACGCTGATATGGCTAGAGATGTAGACACGAGGCGATCGACTTCCGGCTACGTGATAATGTTTGTGGAAGGAGCGGTGTCGTGGCAGTCGCGGTTGCAGAAGTGTGTTGCCTTGTCGACGACGGAGGCAGAATACATTACGGCGACGGAGGCTTGCAAGAAGCTGTTGTGGATGAAGAAGCTGCTGCAGGAAATGGGACTGAAGCAAGTGCAGTATACTTTGCTTTGCGACAGTCAGAGTGCTATTCACCTTGTGAAGAATCAGACGTTTCATAGCCGGTCCAAACACATCGAGACTCGGTATCATTGGATACGGGATGTGGTTGAGAGGAAGGACGCGGAGCTTGAGAAGGTTCATACAGATGACAACGGAGCTGATATGTTCACAAAGATTCTACCAAGGGGGAAGTTTGAGTACTGCAGGCAGATCGTCGGGATGACGACATCCTTCCCATAGTTGTGAAGGGGGAGATTTGTTGGAGTGGGTGGGGTTCCCAACCTATGTGGAGAAGATCCCGGAGTGCGACGAGCGCCGTTCGATGTCGAAGAAGCTCGGGAAGTAGGCAACGAGTTGCTACTGCTGCTGCTGCTTACCAGAGGGAGGTTCTGGAACTGGGCCACCGAGTTCGGGCCGAACTCGGTCCCAGGCCGAGTTCTGGCCGAACTCGGTCTGGCCATTCCAGAATATTGCTGGTAGGTTCTGTTCGCCCGACACAGAGTTCTGGCCGAACTCTGTGTCGTCGGGGCTGAGGCAGAAATTTGGGTGATTTTTCACCATTGGATCTAATCAAACGGTCCAGGTTTGTTGCGGAATTAGGGAGTTAAGTTGGGATTTCCAAACCCTAATCTATGGTAACACAATTGTAGAACATTGAAGAAAAGAGAGAGAAGGAGGCAAGAGTGCCATTGCAACTTTGGGAGAGAAGACAGAGGATTGAAGGTCATTTTTCGAAGGAGATCGCGTTCGGGTAATCTCTACTCGTCGTTCTCGTTCTTCGTAGCCTTGTAATCATTGTTCTTACTTCTGAGTGTTGTGGGGATCCGATTTGGATCGGGAGAAGTTTGTAGAGGGTGTAATTCTTCTATTCCATTAGTGGAGGTTTCTCAGGGTTGGACTCCGATCGTCCCGTGGTTTTTCCCGCAAGGGTTTTCTACGTCAAAAATTCTCTGTGTCTGCGTGGATTGTTTTGTGTGGTTGTTTTTGGGTTCGTGCGTTGTATTGCTCGGTCCTCTCGCAGGTACTCTCCGGTTTGGGGAAAGGTTTCTGCGTTTCTTTTCCAATACTCAGGACCTGATTGTCATCACCCCCTCCTCTTCATGCTGTTCTGAGTCCTTCCCCATCATGCTCCTGAAATCATTATTCTGACCATATACTATTAAGGCCTGTGTTATATTAGATTCACATACCCCAGCTATATCAGAGCCTGCTCTTTTGCCTGACACTGAACCTGCTCCTTTATAACCCGCCTAAGCCTCTTTCCCAGTGCAGAAGTCCATCATCATGTCTGTGGTCGGCTCATGTCCTTGAATTTGGCTAATGGACTCTATGCCACTGTGAGGTAACTCCACATTTCCTTGGTCCCCCACCTGGTTTTGTGTATCCTCTGCCACTGTGTTATCTATTCCTTCTTCCTTTGGTTTATCCGTGTCGTTGCATTGTTCTCATGTATGACCAAAGCAATGACATCTCCCACATGAAGGTGGAACCCATTCATATTCAATGTCTTGTTCCAACCATTCACCACTTGGCAGTATCATATCGATTTTATGTGGTAATGAATCTGTCGCCATAATCTCAATGAATACTCTAGCATACGACAATCGCTGTCTCCTCACAGTGGGCATATTCATGCGGATCGATTTACCCACCATACTTGCTATCTTCATTATTGACGGTATACTCCACAGTTGTGGGGATAGCCATAGTAATCGAATCCATATAGGAACTTCTGTCAACCGATCCTTCTCGAAGTTCATCTCTGGCCGCCATCCTTTCAAAACTATTAGTCTGCCGTCAAATATCTAGGGCCCCCCTCAAGTACCCTTTCCAAATTGTCATAGCCATTTTTTTTTTATTTGTTGTTTATTATTTATATTTTGCCATTCCAAATTATTTCTAAAATTATATATATATATTTTTTTTTTCAAAAATTAAATTCTCTTTTTCTTTTTGCCCTTGTGCAAATGCAAAATTTGCATTTTTGCATTATGGTATATGTGCCTACCATGCATGGAGGAATTGCCACATGGCATTCCCTTCTCATGACAATGCCCCATGTGCATTTTGGTCTTTTCCCTCTCCTTGTCATTCTTTTATTTAGAAGAGGAGAGAGAAGCAAACCATTCTCTCCTCCTTCTTCTTCCTGGTAAGCTCACTCTCCCTCTCCTTCTTCTTCTTCTTCTTCTTCTCATCTTCTCCTCCTCACCCTACTGTTACTGTTACTGCTACTGCCACTAATTGCTGCTGCTGCTGCCGCTAATTGCTGCGCTGCTGCCGCTGCGTTTGCTGCGCCGCTGCTGCCGCGCGGCTGCCGCGCCGCCGGCGCCGCCGGCGCCGCCGCCCGGTCGGCCGGTGGCCGAACCCCCCTTCTTCTTCATCTTCTTCTTCTTCCTCTTCCTTTCTTCCAATTTCCTTTCCCCTTTTTCTTTTCAAAACTCTTTGATAAATATTTCTAGGGTTCTAATTTTAACCCAAATTCTCTAATTTGTGCCCTAGGTGCTGATTTGGGACTCTAGGAAGAACTTCCTCTAGGAAGCACTCTAAGAACTCAAGGCGAGCCCTCCTACTCCTTTCTCTTGATAATTGGTTTTCTAAATTACTTCTTGAGTATTATAGTATATATATATATAAATATACATTTCTGGGAATTCATTAACTCATGAACAAAATCTAATTTTTGTGAAATTTCAAATATGAGTGCTAGGAATACCTTGCTAGAATTCACTCATGATTGTGTATATACTCAAATGAGTGAATTAGACACGATGTTGGGCACATCATGAAAAAGAAGGACACTTCCGGTATTTTAAATTGTTATGGATATGTAGATGTATGTAGTTGTTTTACTATAAACATTGATATATATATTTAAATACACATGTATATGTATGTCAAAACCAAATATGCTAGTAAATTATATCCACTCACACTATGACACAACTTGGATACAATCATATATGTAGAATTTATGCATGTAAGGATTAATACATACAAATCAAGAAGTCTTTGTATAAATATACACACATCATATATCTTTGATACACCCTTCCAAGATATGAAAACTTGATCAATTTCCAAATTTATTTAATATTTCATTTCTGTCCAGATTTTGATTTTAAGCTAAAATGACCCTTATTGTCATAAAAACATAACAAGAAAGGTTATTTATGGATACCGGTTAGATAGGTTGCCATACTAGTTAACTCTTCAAGTAAAAAGACTATTTTTTGTACACTCAAGAAGTCTACTAAATTATTAAGTTAAGATTTTGTGCTTAGTTTTGTAAACAACTAACATTTGACCTATATTATTCTCTACTTACAAATTTGAGTTTTCTTGAACTTGGAGTATTAAAAAAAAAAGGGGGACATATGCTAAAGTTTTTAATCTTATTGCTTGCTTGCTCGCCAAGGTAAGAAAGCTACTTTATTGTGCATAACTTTATTATAAATTGCGTGCCGGTGTTGAGGGTTGCTCCACCGAAGGGGTCGGCGTACCCGTTTATTTTGCGTGTTGCCGGTGTTGAGGGTTGCTCCACCGAAGGGGTCGGCGTGCCCGTATATTGTTTCTTTGTGTTTACTTGTATCGGATTAATTTTCGGGTCAGTAAATACAAAGGAGACTCTGCCGAAATTTTTGAGAATTTCCAGAGTTAGTCTATTTTCGACAAACTCGGAATGTTTGGAAATTTTGACTCCAGTTCTAGACCATTTGAATCATCCATCTCCGACCTATAATACCGGAGGGATTCTTGGAATCATGTCCACTTGGACATTTCAGTATTTTACCTTGGTTCCAATATTTCTTGGACTACTTTAGTTTCGGAAAAGACGAAACTAATATTTGAATGCGACTTGACTTCTAGGACTCCCGTCTTGGGGATAGTCCTATGGTAATTAAAGACTAGATTAGGTTGCATGGGGTTTGGGAGAGAAACCTGGATCACACCCGGCTGACTTCTTTGCAATATGATTTTACACTTTTCATACTGATCAGTCCCTGTTACGGTGTTCGTGCGGCCGCGCGATCTTCACCGGGGTGAGGCTTAGCTCACCTTCTTGTTTTGCAATGGGGCATCTATGCCCTGAGTTTCAGCTCAGATTACCCATTTGCATCTATCACGTGTTTGCAATGGGGCATCTATGCCCTGAGTTTCAGCTCAGATTACCCATTTGCATTAAATTCATTAGGCATCTATGCCCTGAGTTTCAGCTCAGACTACTAATGAATGGGTTCGATATTCTTGGAAAAGTTCAAGTCATACGAACTTCCTTTTATAGCTCATGATTCGATGATTCGAGCCAGATGATTCGGAACTAACTCATGATGCTATCCTGGTTTAATCACATCAATATGTGATAGTATAGACGGCTGGAGAATCTAAGCACCACCCGTTTTGTGCGAGCCTGATCCCGGGCCAATGGGATTATTGTAGAGATGCTAGGCGTGGGTGTGTGATCCAGAGAGTTTCTCTAAATTGCATTTAGGTCTAGAAAGATTGTTTTGTCCTTGTGACATTAATGTGAGAACGATTCGCTTCTTGATTAGTATTATATGTATGGACTTTAAAATGATTAAGTTTACTCCATTTTGTATTTACCTGCCTTATCATTCTACCTTCATAACTTGCTCCTTTGACCGAGGGCTTGCTCGTCGTATTGACGACCTAGTTTTGTTCACTAGGGACTGAAGCAGATCAGGATGAAGGCCAGGCATACACTGAGGCAGAACTTTATGAATGATGTAGGACTGAGGGTTGTAGCTTTATTCTGGGAACCTCATAGCTATGTGACTTATGTATTTGAAGAAACATGAATGCAATATGTAAGTTATGTATTTTGAAGAACAATGAATCCAAAATGTATATATGTGTTTGATGATGAGACTTGAATTATGTTGTAACATTTTGGGATAAATGAATGTTATGCTCTTTTGTGGAAAATTGTATTATTTCCTTAACTCTATGCCTATCTAGGACCTTACAGGCGACAATCGCAGGATGCAATTGGGTTCATGTTGTATGGTCGCGTAGCCTGGGGATGTTGTACGTACTCGACTCGCCGTATTCTGGGAGCGGGGCGTGACACGTCTTTTGGTTGGTGGCCCATGCAGGTCCACTCTTTAAGGGTAGTGTATAGGTTAAGGAGATGGTATAGGTGGATATCGAATATTATCTTAAGGATTTACTTGGACTTCCCTAGGATAGGAATAGATGACAATTGAAGGTTGAACACAAAAATCTACTAAGGTTTGGGGATATGAATCTTGATCAAAATTTATTTAGAATTTGATGATTTATTATGGTGATCATTTTATGTCATGGAGTTCTCATTCGAGGAAATTTTCGGATATAGGTAATGGCCCAATTCCTGCCGAGCATCTATTGGGACGGGAGCCACCGGACTCATTACGGATACGAGCAGTTTGCTCGGGAGGCTTGGAGGGTGTCGCCCGACGAAGACCTTCCGGTGAACAGTGTATTTTCGAGCGCCTACGCCCCAGAATCTGTGATGTGGAAGATGGAGCGGAAGTATATTGGGAAAAGGAACTACGACTTAGGTTCTTCCTTGCGAAGGACGGTCCTTCTCCATTTACTCATGGATATGAAGGGACCATTGAGGAATGGGTAGAGGCCAATCCTTATGATAGGATCCGCGAGATCACCTACATAAAGCTGAGATGGTGACGCATGACAGTTAGGACTGGGGTAGTTTTTGTCTGCTGCACAGCATTTTGATGGATCAGCAGATAACTTATAGATATGATGTATGGAAGAAAAAGGGAAAATTTTTGTCTGTTGTACAATATTTTGGAATTACAACAGATGTAAATAGTTTTGTATAAGGATTAGAGTATAGAAGTTGTTAGGACTTCCTAGTGAAGCATATTGTAATCGTGTTTTGTAAAATGAATGAAATATGCTTCTTTTGGTTATGGCTTTATATATATATTGCAATTATCTTTTCAATCTCCTCTAGTAAATTAGGTCCTCTTTAAATTTTGTATTTAAGAATTTCCAATTCTTAATATATAGGAAATGGCTTCTCAACCGGACCCCAATACCTCACAAGTGGAAGCCTCCGGGACACGACCAACTGATGCCTTTGAATTCTTTCAAAGGGTCTTGGAGGCCAATACCCAACAAATGCAACTTTCCCAAGCCACCTCAACAAAACTACTAGAGAGATTGGATGTCACTCCTACGCAGAAGACGGGGACCCTTTCAGAGTTTAGGACAATCAAGCCCCCAGAATTCAAAGGAACTGAAACCCCTATGGAAGCAGCGCAGTAGATTAGAACCACAGAGGCGTTACTAAAGGGCACGAAGATCGCGCCAAATGACATAGTTTCACTAGTAAGGATTCAATTAAAAGATGTGGCTGACATATGGTGGAGCTCATTACATCCAGAAGAATCTGATGAAGTCGTGACTTGGGAGAAATTTAAGGAAGAATTTGAAGAGAGATTCTTTCCCCCAAGTGCCAAGTTGGAGCTGGAAAGGAGATTCCTTCATCTGAAGCAGAACAAGACCTCTGTCGACGAATATTCGGCAGAATTTACCAGACTCAGCCGGTATGCTCCAAGCATGGTATCTACAGAGAAGGCGAAGGTAGTCCGGTTCATGGAAGGACTGGATGATAAATTGAAGATGAAGGTGGCCCCTTACAAATGTCAAACTTATGCTGAAGTGGTCGAAGCTGCAAGAGACCAACAAAGGATGCAAAATGATAAGAACAATGCGAAGACTGCAGGGGCAAAAGCGGAGTCTGGAAACTGGTTCGGCCCAGGGAAGGACTTCGGGGCAAGGGCAACTAAGGGGTGCCCAGCATGAGCAGAAAAGACCCGTACCAAGTTGTTCTTACTGCGGAAGGCCGGGACACACGAAGAATAGTTGCAGAAGACTTCAAGGGAGATGCCTGAAGTGTGGATCTTCCAACCACCAGTTGAACCAATGCCTTCAAAGCAATAGAAGGCCTGTAGTGCATAATAATGCACAGGAACAGAGAGCTACAAGTCAAGGATATCAGCAGAGGCCTGCCTTCCAGAACAATGAGCCCAGGCCTAATGCAACTACATGATATCAGCAGAGGCCAGTCTTACCATCTCAAGCACATCAATTCCACCAGGCACAGAGGGCTAATCAGAACCACAACAACAAGAAGAAGAACAAGAATCACGGCCAAGCCTTTATGATGGATAACAATGAAGCAGGAATACCAGGAGACGTGGTGACAGGTACTATACTTGCTTCATCTAGTCCTGCATCAGTGCTATTTGATTCTGGAGCTACTCATTCTTTTATATCTGCATCATTCATATCTGAGTATAAAATAGAGACACAACCTCTAGCTAGAAAATTGAAAATCCTTACGGGCAATGGAATTGTAGAAGTAAGCCGAATTTGTAGAAACTGTCCAATTAAAATGGGAGGAGCAAGCTTCCGAACAAAACTATTAGTTTTTCCTATGGACAACTATGATGTAGTATTTGGCATGGATTGGTTAATAGCAACCTCGGCGATTATTGATTGTGGACAAGGAAAAGTTCAGTTTTCCTTACCTAGTAGGAAGTTGCATGAATTTGTTAGAGCCCAGAAGGAGTTTGACAAAGAGGAGTTAGAAAAGTTTGAACTAAGGAGTCTCCAGGGTCAAGTAATAGAGGAATGGCCAAGAGTTGTAGATGAGTTTAAGGATGTATTCCCTGATGAACTACCCGGATTGCCACCGGATAGGGCAGTTGAATTTAGCATTGATCTAGTTCCTGGAGCAGCCCCTATTGCTAAGAAGATATATCCAATGAATAAGGAAGAATTAGCTGAATTAAATAAACAAATCAAGGAGTTGCTAGCCAAAGAATTCATTAGACCCAGTGGTTCTCCATGGGGAGCACCTGTACTTTTTGTAAAGAAAAAGGATGGGAGTCTGAGATTGGTAATTGATTATAGAGCACTGAATGAACTAACAATCAAGAACAAATATCCACTCCCTAGGATCGATGAATTATTCACCAACTTGGAGGAGCAACTGTATTTTCCAAAATAGATCTCAGATCAGGCTATCACCAAGTGAAGATTAAGAAAGAAGACATACCAAAGACTGCTTTTAGAACTAGATATGGACATTATGAGTTCCAAGTCATGCCTTTTGGATTGACAAATGCTCCGGCCATATTCATGGATTTGATGAATAGGATATTCTATCAATATCTGGATAAATTTGTGATAGTGTTCATTGATGACATATTGATTTACTCGAAGAACGAGGAGGAGCACGAAGAACACTTGAGGATAGTACTTGAGACTCTACGACAGGAGAAGCTGTATGGGAAGCTGAGCAAATGTGAATTCTGGTTAAAAGAAATTCCTTTCTTGGGACACATAGTCAGTGGAGAAGGCATAACAGTAGATCCTAAGAAAATAGAAGCAGTTAAGTCATGGCCTACTCCCAAGAATGTAGCTGAAGTTCGAAGTTTCGTTGGATTAGCTGGATACTATAGAAGATTCGTGGAAAATTTTCAAGAATTGTTGAGCCGCTTACTAGATTGACTCGGAAGAATGAAAAATTTGTTTGGACTGATAAATGTCAAGCGGCATTTGAGGAATTAAAGGAAAGACTTGTCACTGCACCAGTACTAGCTTTACCCTCAGGATCAGGAGGTTACGAGATTTACAGTGATGCTTCTGGTAAGGGTTTGGGCTGTGTACTGATGCAGCACGGAAGGGTGATCGCTTATGCCTCGCGCCAGTTGAAGGTTCATGAGAGAAACTACCCAACACATGATCTGGAGTTAGCAGTTGTTGTGTTTGCACTGAAACTATGGAGGTATTACTTGTATGGTGAACAGATCAAGATTTACACAGATCACAAGAGTTTAAAATACGTGTTCACCCAAAAGGAGTTAAATATGAGGCAACGTAGATGGCTCGAGTTGCTTAAGGATTTTGATATGGAGTTGCAGTATCATCCAGGCAAGGCAAACAAAGTGGCATATGCTCTTAGTAGGAGGCCTGAGGCTTTCTTTATGAACACGCCCAAGGAGATATTGGATGATCTCAGGAAAATGGGGATTGAAGTGATATTCCCAATTGCAGATGGATTTTGGGAAAGTTTACAAGTTCAATCTTCCTTAGTGGAGAGAATTAAGGAAGCACAGAAGAAGGATGTGAAGCTGCAGAAACTGTGGAGTCAAACTGAAGCTGGGGTACAAACTGGATTAATGAAGCATTCTGATGGATCCTTAAGGTTCGGGAGTCGATTGTGTGTACCATATGGAGAACTCCGGACCGAGGTTATGACTGAAGCACATAGTTCTCAGTACTCATTCATCCTGGGAGTACGAAGATGTACCAGAATCTGAGACAAAACTTTTGGTGGCATGGAATGAAGCGGGAGATAGCTAAATTTGTCTCGAAATGTTTAGTATGCCAACAAGTAAAAGCTGAACACCAAAGGACTGCTGGACTACTGCAACCACTCCCAGTACCTGAATGGAAGTGGGAGCATATTACAATGGATTTTGTATCAGGACTCCCAAGAACACAAAAAGGTAACAATGCCATCTGGGTGATAGTGGATAGACTTACAAAGTCCGCAAGATTTCTACCATTCCGAGTTGGATAATCTACGGAGCATCTAGCGGATATGTACATGAGGGAAGTTGTTAGTCACTATGGGGTACCGGTAAGTATCGTATCAGACAGGGTTACTCGGTTCACCTCCAAGTTTTGGAGAAGCTTACAAGATAGTCTTGGCAGTCGCCTGAAGTTTAGTTCAGCATATCATCCACAGACCGATGGGCAGTCAGAAAGGATGATACAAATCTTAGAAGATATGCTAAGGGCATGCACCCTAGATTTCAGAGGATCATGGGATGATCATCTGCATCTGATAGAATTCTCCTATAATAACAGTTATCAGGCCAGTATCAAGATGGCGCCATTTGAAGCACTATATGGAAGGAAGTGCAGATCACCTATATGTTGGGGTGACGTCGGAGAACGACAGCTTCTAGGGCCAGAATTGGTCACTCAGACTGTGGACATGGTCAAGGCAGTTCGAAGTCATCTTCAAGCTGCGCAGGACAGGCACAAGATGTGGGCAGATAAGCATCGAGAATTTTGAATTTAAACCAGGAGATCATGTATTCTTGAAGATCTCGCCAACAAAGGGACCAATCAGGTTTGGAACCAGAGGAAAGTTGAGCCCAAGGTATATAGGCCCATTCGACGTCCTGGATCGAATCGGTGATGTGTCTTACAGATTGGCCTTACCACCATCCCTATAAGGAGTCCACGATGTTTTTCATGTATCACAACTGCGAAAGTATGTACCAGATACTAGTCATATATTGGATCATTCGGAAATCACTGTTGGCCCAACACTCCGCATCGAGCAGAAGCCAGTGGAAATCCTGGATCGGAGACAGAAGATTCTTAAGAACAAGACCATCTCATTGGTTCGAGTATCTTGAAACAAGGACTCACCGGGAGAATCTACTTGGGAAAGAGAAGATGAAATGCGCAACTGTACCCCTACCTCTTTGATGATTAAGGTACCTTAGCACCTTTCCTATCTTCCCTTACCTTTTCTCATTTCCTTAAATTTCGAGGACGGAATTTAATTAAGGTGGGTAGAGTGTCATAGCCATTTTTTTATTATTGTTGTTTATTTATTTATATTTTGCCATTCCAAATTATTTCCAAAATTATATATATATATATTTTTTTCAAAAATTAAATTCTCTTTTCTTTTTGCCCTTGTGCAAATGCAAAATTTGCATTTTTGCATTATGGTATATGTGTCTACCATGCATGGAGGAATTGCCACATGGCATTCCCTTCTCATGACAATGCCCCATGGGCATTTTGGTTTTCCCTCTCCTTGTCATTCTTTTATTTAGAAGAGGAGAGAGAAGCAAACCATTCTCTCCTTCTTCTTCCTGGTAAGCTCACTCTCCCTCTTCTTCTTCTTCTTCTTCTTCTTCTTCATCTTCTCCTCCTCACCCTACTGTTACTGTTACTGCTACTGCCACTAATTGCTGCTGCTGCTGCCGCTAATTGCTGCGCTGCTGGCGCGGCTGCCGCGCCGCCGGCCGCCGCCGGCGCCGCCGCCCGGTCGGCCGGTGGCCGACCCCCCCTTCTTCTTCATCTTCTTCTTCTTCCTTTTTCTTCCAATTTCCTTTCCCCTTTTTCTTTTCAAAACTCTTTGATAAATATTTCTAGGGTTCTAATTTTAACCCAAATTCTCTAATTTGTGCCCTAGGTGCTGATTTGGGACTCTAGGAAGAACTTCCTCTAGGAAGCACTCTAAGAACTCAAGGCGAGCCCTCCTACTCCTTTCTCTTGATAATTGGTTTTCTAAATTACTTCTTGAGTATTATAGTATATATATATATATATATATATAAATTCTGGGAATTCATTAATTCATGAACAAAATCTAATTTTTGTGAAATTTCAAATATGAGTGCTAGGAATACCTTGCTAGAATTCACTCATGATTGTGTATATACTCAAATGAGTGAATTAGACACGATGTTGGGCACATCATGAAAAAGAATGACACTTCCGGTATTTTAAATTGTTATGGATATGTAGATGTATGTAGTTGTTTTACTATAAACATTGATATATATTTAAATACACATGTATATGTATGTCAAAACCAAATATGCTAGTAAATTATATCCACTCACACTATGACACAACTTGGATACAATCATATATGTAGAATTTATGCATGTAAGGATTAATACATACAAATCAAGAAGTCTTTGTATAAATATACACACATCATATATCTTTGATACACCCTTCCAAGATATGAAAACTTGATCAATTTCCAAATTTATTTAATATTTTATTTCTGTCCAGATTTTGATTTTAAGCTAAAATGACCCTTATTGTCATAAAAACATAACAAGAAAGGTTATTTATGGATACCGGTTAGATAGGTTGCCATACTAGTTAACTCTTCAAGTGAAAAGACTATTTTTGTACACTCAAGAAGTCTACTAAATTATTAAGTTAAGATTTTGTGCTTAGTTTTGTAAACAACTAACATTTGACCTATATTATTCTCTACTTACAAATTTGAGTTTTCTTGAACTTGGAGTATTCAAAAAAAAAAGGGGGACATATGCTAAAGTTTTTAATCTTATTGCTTGCTTGCTCGCCAAGGTAAGAAAGCTACTTTATTGTGCATAACTTTATTATAAATTGCGTGCCGGTGTTGAGGGTTGCTCCACCGAAGGGGTCGGCGTACCCGTTTATTTTGCGTGTTGCCGGTGTTGAGGGTTGCTCCACCGAAGGGGTCGGCGTGCCCGTATATTGTTTCTTTGTGTTTACTTGTATCGGATTAATTTTGGGTCAGTAAATACAAAGGAGACTCTGCCGAAATTTTTGAGAATTTCCAGAGTTAGTCTATTTTCGACAAACTCGGAATTTTTGGAAATTTTGACTCCAGTTCTAGACCATTTGAATCATCCATCTCCGACCTATAATACCGGAGGGATTCTTGGAATCATGTCCACTTGGACATTTCAGTATTTTACCTTGGTTCCAATATTTCTTGGACTACTTTAGTTTCGGAAAAGACGAAACTAATATTTGAATACGACTTGACTTCTAGGACTCCCGTCTTGGGGATAGTCCTATGGTAATTAAAGACTAGATTAGGTTGCATGGGGTTTGGGAGAGAAACCTGGATCACACCCGGCTGACTTCTTTGCATATAATTTTACACTTTTCATACTGATCAGTCCCTGTTACGGTGTTCGTGCGGCCGCGCGATCTTCACCGGGGTGAGGCTTAGCTCACCTTCTTGTTTTGCAATGGGGCATCTATGCCCTGAGTTTCAGCTCAGATTACCCATTTGCATCTATCACGTGTTTGCAATGGGGCATCTATGCCCTGAGTTTCAGCTCAGATTACCCATTTGCATTAAATTCATTAGGCATCTATGCCCTGAGTTTCAGCTCAGACTACTAATGAATGGGTTCGATATTCTTGAAAAAGTTCAAGTCATACGAACTTCCTTTTATAGCTCATGATTCGATGATTCGAGCCAGATGATTCGGAACTAACTCATGATGCTATCCTGGTTTAATCACATCATATGTGATAGTATAGACGGCTGGAGAATCTAAGCACCACCCTTTTGTGCGAGCCTGATCCCGGGCCAATGGGATTATTGTAGAGATACTAGGCGTGGGTGTGTGATCCAGAGAGTTTCTCTAAATTGCATTTAGGTCTAGAAAGATTGTTTTGTCCTTGTGACATTAATGTGAGAACGATTCGCTTCTTGATTAGTATTACATGTATGGACTTTAAAATGATTAAGTTTACTCCATTTTGTATTTACCTGCCTTATCATTCCACCTTCATAACTTGCTCCTTTGACCGAGGGCTTGCTCGTCGTATTGACGACCTAGTTTTGTTCACTAGGGACTGAAGCAGATCAGGATGAAGGCCAGGCATACACTGAGGCAGAACTTTATGAATGATGTAGGACTGAGGGTTGTAGCTTTATTCTGGGAACCTCATAGCTATGTGACTTATGTATTTGAAGAAACATGAATGCAATATGTAAGTTATGTATTTTGAAGAACAATGAATCCAAAATGTATATATGTGTTTGATGATGAGACTTGAATTATGTTGTAACATTTTGGGATAAATGAATGTTATGCTCTTTTGTGGAAAATTGTATTATTTCCTTAACTCTATGCCTATCTAGGACCTTACAGGCGACAATCGCGGGATGCAATTGGGTTCATGTTGTATGGTCGTAGCCTGGGGATGTTGTACGTACTCGACTCGCCGTATTCTGGGAGCAGGGCGTGACACAAATCCTCCTGTAAAGCAAATTTAACAAAGTAGAAACCATTCTCTCGAGAGAAGATTTCCATAGCGCCTTTGGGATGCCACAGCCTATATGCATACGCTCTTATTTAGCCTTAGAAAGGTCGACTCCACATTACATATAAAACTAGAGTATTTCCAAAGTTTCTTCCAGATCATCTCCTGTAATTTCGACCACCTTCCTCCCATTGATTATCCTAGTTTCCACATATTGCATCACCACTTCTTCCTGTATTGCTGAGGGCTTGCACAACTCTGCCCAGGAGACAGGTTTGGGCGTAGCTTCATTTGCATTAAGTCTTTGACTCTGCCCCTTTTGCTGTCGTATATTACTCTCATCTGCAATTTGCTTACCCTTTCTCCTGTTCCTTCCATCATCGTCATGCGCACGAAGGGGGCTAGGCGGATGAAACTCCCGATGATCGGCTCCCCTCTGCGGCGCCTGCCTCTGCATGTTCGGGCCTGCCCTCATCTTTGGCTCTCGTCCTCTCTGTCCTGACACCACCGTGAACTCTAATCTTTCTTTGGAGGTCACCGGCCTATTCCTCCTTCGTCTTTCAATTGTAGTCCAACCCCCGGCTATCTCTCTCGCTTCCTGTTCCGTCCTCTCCTTACTCCCTTCCTTCGTCGTTCCCTGATCGGTGTCGGACGGAGCGGCCCCCGATCTCCGGGGTTTTTGAAAACCCTACCACCGCTTCTGTCCCTCTCGCCATTACTTATATATATGGGGAAATTTATGAAATGCCCAAAAACTAAAACAGTTTCATGAAAAACCCACCGCTAAAAAAACTTTCATCGCGTGCCCAGAATTAGAGAAACTTATCCAAAGCGGGTTCCAAATGACCCTTTTACCCTTCTAATTTATTCAAAGCACCCGCGAAACATACTCTTCAAAAAAAAAGATTTCGATTCTTCATCTTCTTCGTTATGCTGCTCACTTTCTATTCTTCCTCTTCTTCGATACGCTGCTCACTTTCGAATCTAGGTTTTCTTCTCCAAAATCTTTCCATGTCAAAACGGAGGTCAAAACATCAATTTTTTGCGATTCTGAAATTCGAAAGTCCGTCTAACAAAAAAATTTGTTACTTTCAGGCTCCTAGAAAATACGCTCGTTTTGCGACAAACCGGACCTCGTTTCGATCTCCCAGTCAAAAGTTATGGCTTTCCAAACTTTCAACTCGCCATTATTCTCCGTGGTAAAATCACGGAGAATGGCCATTTCTAGTGTTAAAATGCAGGGAATAGTCATTCTCCGTACTAAATGACGGAGAATAGCCATTCTCCGTACTAAATGACGGAGAATGGTCATTATCCGTGTCAAAACTACGGAGAATTGCCATTCTCTGTGGTAAAATCACGGAGAATGGTCATTCTCCGTGATATTAACACGGATAATAATCATTCTCCGTGATCTTTACACGGAGAATGGACATTCTCTGCCATTTTTTACAATGGAGAATGGTCATTCTCCGTCTTTTTCGACACGGAGAATGATCATTCTCCGTGATATTAACACGGAGAATGACCAATCTCGTGTTAACATGGAGGAGAATGGTCATTCTCCGTATTGAAAAAGACGGAGAATGACCATTCTCCGTGTTAAAACCACGGAGAGTTATTCTCCGTACTAAAATGACGGAGAATGGCCATTCTCCGTCACTTTACCACGGAGAATGGTCATTCTCCGTGATATTAACACGGATAATAATCATTCTCCGTGATCTTTACACGGAGAATGGACATTCTCCGTCATTTTTTACAACGGATAATGTTCATTCTCCGTCTTTTTCGACAGGGAGAATGGTCATTCTTCGTGATATTAACACGGAGAATGACCAATCTCGTGTTAACATGGAGGAGAATGGTCATTCTCCGTATTGAAAAAGACGGAGAATGACTATTCTTCGTGTTAAAACCACGGAGAATGGCATTCTTCGTGTTAAAATCCATAGAAAATTGTCATTCTCCGTGGTTTTTAAAACGGAGAATAGTCATTCTCCGTCATTTTAGCACGGAGAATGGTCATTCTCCGTGGTGGAGAATGGTCATTCTCCGTGGTGGAGAATGGTCATTCTCCGTGGTTTTAACACGGAGAATTTTTTTTTTAGAAAATTTTTGTCAGGAATAAAGAGTTTCGTTCTTCTTTCAAAACGATGATAATTCTTATGGAAAAGACGAAGAAAGATCTTCTCTCCACAATTGACCTAATCGTTGGAAAACTTCAAATGTCTCCACGATAAGATGATGATGATGGTGATGATGATGACGAGCGATGATCTGAGTTCGACTGAAGAAAGCACTCCGAACTACGAACGATCTTTGCGATCTCTGCTGAAGATGAGAGCAATGGAATTCAGATTTCCCGTGAAGAAGAAGAAGACGAAAATCGCAATCCAGATCTGAGTTTTTTGAATTCAAATACATATAGATGACCAATTCGCGCGGAGGGGTAGTTTCGGTATTATAATAGCAGTTTCCAGCGGGTGGCATCTAAAAGGGAATCTTGGAATATTTAACGTGAAAATACTTAATTCTAGATATTTCATAAAACTCATCCAGCGGGAGGGCATTTCATAAAAGCCCACCCCTAAATTGGGTTTCTCAGCAATTTCCAGTATATATATATATATATATATATATATATATATAATATATATATATATATATATATATATATATATAATATATATATATATATATATTACAAAATAAGTATAAATAGTAGATCCTTAAATTTGAATTTTTTTTTTTTCTCATTCTCTTCGAATTTGAGGACCATTTCTCTCCTCCCTTGGGCCTCGTTTGGTTCCCAAAAAAAAATTCCTGTCTCTTTTCTTTTGAAAAATTGCAATTCCAATCAATTTTCTTAAGTGTTTGGAAAAGCCAAAAAATTTGGGAGGAAAAGTGAATCTTAGTGGGAGAAAATGAATCATTGGATTGGTGGAGAAACCATTTCCTCCTTTGTTTTTCTTCTTCTTGGGAATCAATTTTCTTTCCTACACATTTTCTTTGGCATCCAAACAAATAAAAGAAATGACTTTTCTTTTCGAATGTCCTAATTCCGTGTACCAAACATGGCCTAAAAGTACACTTAATTTGAGAATGAGTTGGAGAGCCTCAAGTAGATGATTTGAGGAATGAGTTTGGTTAACGGAATCATGACATTGGAAAAGAAAAACTGTTTATTTTTTGCGTTTGGAAGGAAAAAAAATAGCAAAAAATAAAAAATAATTCTCAAATGAAAAAAAGGAAAAATTTTTTTTGCATCCGTCCCAACGAGATGCCAAACACCGATAATAACACTTTTTCGGAAAAAAAAAATCATTTTTTTACTTTTTGCGAACCAAACTTATTGAGTGTCTATTTCAAATTCAACCAAATTGATGGTCAAGGAGAGTCGGGTGCATGCAAGTAAAAGTAAGGGTAATTTAATAACAGTCTCATATTTGATATTATAATTTAGATCTTTATCATGTTTAATATTATATTTTGGGTCTCATATTTACTGTTGTTGACGTCCAAATCTATTACCAATTTGAAAATCTATGGGGATCCCAATCCTGTATGTAAACAAAAATATTGGATAGTAAGAAGACCAAAACCATAATATCAATCATTATATGAGACCACATTACTAATAACCCAGAAATTAACACAAGACGTAGACAATCAGTGCTCGATCATCCACAATTTTCTGTACGATGTTGGCAAATAAAGATCTACGGATGATAGTCGAGATGTTCGTTGTCGCTGACTCTTCTTCCCGAATGTCGACACACTGTTGACATCAACAAAGTTTTGGTAGCGTTTCAAACGTTCAAGATATTAAACATGTGGAAGTCGAAAGTCCAATATTCCGGTGCTCTTGATTTTTCCGTTTCTTTATCAAGCTTATGTTTGACATCTATGGCCAATTTAAAGTTGCAAGTTTTACTTGGTTTTCAACTATTATTAGTTCCTTGCATCTTGGTGAAAAGTTTTTATTTTTTCCTTTTAGTATCATTTAAATGAGAGAGGAATTATCCCAATAATGAGTCTTAGTAAGGGTCCATTTAGTATATTATTTATAATTTTTTTATTGTTTTTTTTTTGAACATAATTTTTTTATTGTTAAAAAAAAAGTTTCTATTTCTTGCGCAAAAGAATGTTTGACGAAACATGTTGAATAACAATTAATATTTTTTTAATGCAAATTGTATGGTATGTTTGCTTACAAAAAATAATTAAATTTGTACTTTTGTTGGTTAGCAAACATTTTTTTTTATAAACAAGTAACGGCTAGATACGTCAAATTTTTATTATTTATAAAAAAAATTAAAAAGAAGAAGAAGATAAATCTCGTTTCGAACTTTAGAACAAATGCTTCCATCTTTCGTATAATAAAAAAAAAGATGTTTTTTTGTCCAAAACATAAAATAATAAAAAAGGATCACCACCACTAAAAAAAATGATAGATTAAATGAATATCAATATGAGATGTTTATATGTGTAGATATTAAAACTAATAAAGATAGTATTAAATAATATAAATAAGAAGTAATTTTAAAAGCCGAGTGTCAAAGGTATTGTATAACCAGTATCATATAAGACTAATAAGATTCTATAAATTGCTTACCATAAAGGGATAACAAAGTGTTTTGTTAGGAATTTAATTTATCATCCAGAAACTAAAGGATTCGAATATATAAGGGTGGGATACTGAATGAACATTTTGTTCAATCCAATATAATTCCAAGTAATTTTTTGCTCATCTTTTATCTTTCTTTACTGTTATAAAGAGAGATGAATCTGAGCCGTATGCATATCTTCAAGTATTTGGACTCCACGTCTTTAAATTGATTATTTTATTTATTGCAAATAGGATAGAAATGAGAATTATTTAAGAGTATCTTCTGTGCAGGCAATTTTTATATAGAAATCCTACCAAATAGTATAGAATATAAACTAATTCCTCATTGGAGAGGTCTTACGTACGCAAATTTTAAAATTCTTGTAACTAAATATATTTCTACAATCCTATAAATATATCTCTAACAAATCCAAACAAAAACATATTCAATACCTAAATTATATTTAAACCAACTAGATGGTATTATCTAAATTATATCCAAAGATATAACAATATGTCTATAATTAATAATAAAATTATTAAAATTATTTTTATTTTCATATAATTTAATTTTTTTAATAACATTATAAACTTTTGTTCTATGTGGTAGGTGGCACATTAACATATAATTTAAATTTTTATTTAATTTCATATACTGCTAACAGTTATTTATGGTTGATAGTCTGATACAGTGATAGTGTCCGATTATTATCCATCCAAAACTTTCAGAAAGATGCATATAATGTTTAAACCAAAATGATCTTAAATTGTATTCTCAAAACCGAAAATCGAAACCGTTTTCATACAAACAAAACAAAATCGTACGAAGTTAATTCGGTTGGATTTTCGGTCGGTTTGGTTTCATGGACCGATATTTCAAAATTTCAAATCTCCAAATCGAAAACCGAACCCATAACCGAAAAACCGAACCATTTGTCATATTTCGGTTCGGTTCGATTTCCAACAATTATATGCTCATCCCTAATACTATTTACCATAATTAATTTATTACCAATCAAACATATATATTCAAAAGTATACAAGATATGGATTATATTTCCAATCATCAATATTGTTTTTAATAGAAATTAGGATTCTTTTTGGTAGGATTAATATATTTGCTAACCAGAGTTATTTCAATTGAATAAATATTTGGGTTATTTAGTAATATATTCTCATAT
The DNA here is from genome assembly GCA_029216955.1 of Iris pallida. Classification (NCBI taxonomy): domain Eukaryota; kingdom Viridiplantae; phylum Streptophyta; class Magnoliopsida; order Asparagales; family Iridaceae; genus Iris; species Iris pallida. The sequence goes on along the minus strand of JANAVB010034617.1, from coordinate 309,619 downwards.
AATAATAGTAGATATTAGAATTTGGGTCTCGAAAATGACCGATGTTAAAATTTGGGTCTCCAGCTTATAGTTCAATTAGACGAACTATAATTTGAAGATCCAAACTCTAATACGAATTATTTTCGAAATCAAAATCCTAATTTTAGCTATTATACATAATAACCCTAGATATTTGTTTGCCTAGATTGTGTAGGACTATGAATTGTTTTGTCTTCATCATTGGAGTGCATTTTGTCACGTTACAAAGTCAAGTCAATTAGCCCCTCGACAACTTTTTGGCAAATAATGTGCTCATCCCGCGTTATAGAATTCCCCTATATAGACAGATACGCAATCTCCCCCTCTCTCCAACTTCAAAACTTCTCTCCACAATGAGAATTCTCACCTTCTTCTTCTTAGTCACCCTCACATTGTCACTCCTCCTCCCCCTGGCCAGAGCCGACTGCGAGTGCTCGTCCGACGACGACGACCGCGACAGGTCCAAGGCCCGTCCGCTCAAGATCGCAGCCGTGTTCACGATCCTCGTCGGAGGCTCCCTCGGGGTGTGCCTGCCCGTTTTGGGCAAGTCCGTCCCCGCGCTCAGTCCCGACAGGGACATCTTCTTCGTCGTCAAGGCGTTCGCGGCGGGCGTGATCCTGTCGACCGGGTTCGTGCACATACTCCCCGACGCGACCGAGAGCCTGACGTCCCCGTGCCTCAGCGACAAGCCGTGGCAGGACTTCCCGTTTGCCGGGTTCTGCGCGATGGTTGCGGCCATCGGAACGCTAGTGATCGATACGTTCGCGACCGGGTACTTCACCCGGTCGCACATGAACAAGGAGAGCGGCGCGACCAACCAAGTGAGCTCCGAGGAGGCGAAGAGGGACGAGGAGCACGGATCAGGCGAAGAAGTCATGCCAGTTCACACGCACGGGACGCACGGCCATGCTCATGGCAGCGGCGGCTCTTCGGAGCTCATCCGACATAGAGTCATCTCACAAGTAATATACACTTTCTTCTCCTACTTTATTATGTGGCAGTGCTACGTTACCCGCAGGCTTGTATTGCAGTCCAAGTCCACGGATCATGTGTCGTCGTTTCATTAGAGGGGGCGGATGGCTCCGAATTGGTAGGAGGGCAGTGCAAGAGGTGACACGCCAGCGAGTAAAACTTTGATACCGAAGGGGTATCAAAATTTTGATACCCCTATGTATGACAAGTGGGCCCCCCTCAATATTTATGTATATATATGTTTACACATTTTACGAAGGGGGAGGGGGCCCACATGTCATATGATACCCCCTTCGGTATCAAAGTTTTCTCCTAAATGTGCGGGCACGCACACGGTCACTCCCCGCAGAAAAATTGTATATATGACATTACGGTCCGTTAAAATTATGCAGCAAAGAAGTTACGAAAATTATCACGATTTTAAAAGACATTTTTATGTTTTATTATGATTAAGTTATTGAAAATTATAATTTGCTTGTGATTTTACCTTTTATGTATCATTACCATAAACTAAACTTCTGTTTACTCAAGTATTAGTGACATGATATATTCTTTCATTTAAAAAAAAAAATGATATATTCTAACACAAGATTTTGTTTTATATTTGCATGAAAATCAATATATGGAAAAACAAGATTATGGAAATTCTTCAATTTCAACATTCTTAATATATTTCTTTTATGTTTGTTTTTAGGTATTCTAAATATTAATTAACTAGTTTATCTAAATTACATTAAAATATTTTAAATATGGTTTCAATATATTTTAATTAGAATTTGTTATAGATAGTTTTTAAAATATTGGATACGTGTTTAGTTAGATAATACCATGTACTCAGTTTAAATATAATTTGAATATTGAATATAGTTTAGGATTTCTTATATGCTCAATAGTTTTTTTTTTTTCCCTTTTTTTTCAGGTAGTTAGAATATATATATATATATATATATATATATATATATATATATATATATATATATATATATATATATATATATATATATATATATTATAATAGCAGAAATTAGGCCCACGCTGATTTAACAATTTATTTTTATAAAAGTAATCAAAATTTTAATCTTTGCAAGCCTAAATACCATTATATGATATAGGACATGTATTTACATAAATACCAAATATGTAAATAATAAAATAATTTATATTAGTATTTGGTTTTTCAGTTAATTGTTCGATCTATGAAAATTTTAGAAGAGTATAATACAAAAATTTATCAGTCCTTTTATGAGTAAATTTTACAAAAAATAATAATGAATACACGATAGTGAAGTAACACATAAAGTTCTTGGCCCACGAGGTCCACAAATACGATTAATTTTTTTTGCAAATTAATTAATAGAGGACAGTAAAGTAATTTTTGTTTTGTTTTGACGGTGTTTGACGTAACGTTCGGAAGTTTTTGTTCACACTGCAACGTATATCTTTTGGGCTCAATACAGCTCCAATTTTTATTATAAATGAAAGGAATAATATGCTCTCGTGGCTCTATCCACTTACAATGACGAAGTAACAGTATCAAAGTGAATGTATTAAGGTATTAGAATTTACCAAATTAGCGCACATATTTATCAGTAAACCTCTTTAATTACATTAGCAACATAGGTATTAAGGACATTTTACATTAGCTATTTCCATATTTTATACTTATTATACTAACTATTCCTACTTTGAAACTAAATACACTTTATATTTTTTATAGAAAATTATAACACTAACCACTTTTATGTTTATTTATTTATTTTAATAAAGGAAAGAGGCAGTTCGTGTGATTAGTTTCAAAATATGGATAGTTCCTGTAATACCCATGAAACATAAGGGAGTTGGCTCAAAATGATAACATTAGAGGACAACATAAATCATGACGAGTTCAAAAAAATTCCCTATTTTTACCTTTTTAAATATAAAACCAAGCCATTTGGTAACCAAGGCAGGCCAGTATCCTCTTTAATTTTGTTTTATTTATATATTTTTTTACATTATGTACTATAGGGGCCCAATTTGGAAGTTTCGCCTTGGGCCCCCATTAGCTTTATAACCACTACGCCACAATATTTTTTATTAAAAAAAAAAGACACGGTATATACTAGTTCTATTGTAGATAGTTTCATGTTGGCGCCCCATTTCGTTAGGGGACCCTGGACCGTCGTCCGACCTGCCCTGGACCAGGGCCGCCCCTGCTTTGGACTTGGACAATCTCCCTCTGTTTAGGACAATCCCTGTCCAACGTGACTTACAAGAGATCAAATTGCAACTAACCCTCCAAGACAATAAGAAGTGCCTCACAAGTGGCCGGATGAAGGGACAACAAAAATTAGCTCCGACTAAAACAATCCAACTATCTAGACCGACCTTGGTGGTAACCAATTAGTTTGAAATCACCACCACATTGGTGGGCTTAAATAATTTTTTTTCCCGATACATGATTCGTGATGACTGTGGAGTAACTAAGTGTTGAGAGATCTCTATGTGCAACACAGGTTTTGGAGTTGGGCATTCTCGTCCATTCAGTGATTATCGGAATATCTTTGGGTGCATCGGAAAGTCCCTCTACAATAAGACCGCTCGTGGCTGCTTTAAGCTTTCATCAATTCTTCGAAGGTCTCGGTCTCGGTGGATGCATAGTACAGGTAAATACTTTTTATATATATGTGTGTGTGCGCTCTCAAATTAGTCGGGTGGTTTCATATTATATAACCAATCTATGTTACAATGAGTTGAATTTAGATTATAAGATTGAGATTAGAATGTGAGAATATCTACTTAAATTCTTAAGAACTTGGAGGCAAAGTTCAAAGCAAGGACCATCGCTCCAATGGTTATAAAAACTTTATATATATATATATATATATATATATATATATATATATATATATATATAGAACCAACTTATGTTACAATCGGATAAATTTAGATTGCAAGATTGAGGTTAAAATGTGTACTTAAATTCTTAAGAACTTGCAGGCAAAGTTCAAAGCAAGGACCATCGCTCCAATGGTTCTCTTCTTCTCGCTCACAACTCCTATCGGTATCGCAGTTGGCATCGGAATATCGTCCGCGTATGACGAGAACAGTCCCGTCGCGCTCATCATCCAAGGCATCCTCAATGCATCGGCTTCCGGGATCCTGATCTACATGGCTCTGGTGGATCTTCTTGCTGCGGATTTCATGAACCCTAGAGTCAAGAGCAAGGGTTGGCTTCAGTTGGCGCTCAATACGTCTCTGCTCCTAGGAGCAGGGCTCATGTCTATGTTGGCCAAATGGGCTTGAGAGATAATTAGTTGGGTTTTTTTTTTAGGAGCTTGAAATGATATGCTGAGATGGATGAGTATGCAAATACCGAGGACACAAGACTATGTATATGAATAGTCCACTTTACATGTTAATTTTCTGGAAATAAAATGTGTGAACCAAAGTTTTAGTTTGACACCGAGGGCTTTACATGAATATTTTTAATAATTATAAATATTTAAAATTATTTTTTCAAATATAAATAATTCTTTTACCGACGCTTGATAGTTTAAGTTGGACATGATACAAACAGTTTGTCAAGTTATCAAAAACAATATGATATCGAGTCCCCCTCTTCCTCCTCTTTCCCAATAGCCGTCACGTGACAGTTGTATGCTCTTACAACACTTTGGTTGTACGAATAGCATTGCCCTTTAGTTTTTCATGAACTGAATAGTCAACACGACAACATATGTATTTTTCTCACACCTAAATAAAATTTAATAATTAAAATTATTTTATTTGCAAACATAAGGGAGTATACAAGAATACAATATTTGGATATGTCTATTTTATGTTTGAATATTTTTGTTTCAACGTTATGGACTATCTATTTATTATATAACTATATATTTTTCTTATAAAAATATGTTATTGCATTAATTAGGATTTTGGATAACTATCATCTTCCTAATAAAATGACAGGAGAATAAATAATGGTACATTCATCATAAAAATAATGAAATTGTATAGTTCCGACAAACCAATATACAAGACAACAAAATAAAATAACAATGTTTGATAAAGGTTTGCTAAGATAAAAAAAAGTTGTTAATAATAATATCAATAATTGCTAAGCTAATTATATTTCCTAAACTTTTGAAAAATTGCAACTAATATCTTGTATCGTCTGGGTGGGAGGTCGTTTGTCAATTTTTTTTAACACTGCTATTATTTAAGCCCAGCTTGTCCAACCTATTATTGTAATATTTTTTTTTTTCCTGTTTTGAGAGATTGATTTGGGAGTCAAGATTTTGTCAATTCAATCGTTTGGATTTGCAAATTCTCGTATATATCATTCCCTTGTGTCGAATTTATTAGGGATGTAATTCGGACAGACTAAATCCGAACCCGATCGGATAAACCCGTTAAAATATAGAAACAATTTAGAGTATCCCCCACAATTTAGAAACAAGCATATAGAAACAATTTACTCGGGCTCTTTTTTTTTTTTTTTAAGAGAACAGAAGACTTTATTGAAATAGAGGAGCCTTAGCTCAAAGATGGCGCCGGGAGATAGCCCGACGACCTACAAAAGTATATGTACCAGGCCAGAGGCCTGGCCAAAAGTAAAAACTATCCTCCCCGGGGGTACCGGGGGTAACAAAGAGAAATAAACTATCCACCCTGGATTTCACCAGGGGTAAACAAAATGAGAAGAAGGACCTAAACAAAGGACCCCTAACGACCCGGTCGGTCCTTAAGCAGGGCGTTGCTGGCCTCAGATGGTAGATCGCTGGTGTGGACGAACATCTGATTGTTTCTGGAATCATGTGCCAGAGACGCCAGAGCTTTGGCCACGCCATTAGCAGAAGGAGGAATATGGGCGACGGCTTTGTTCAACCCTATCAATTGTTGGATGTTGCGGGTCTTGTATCTGAGAGCCCATGGAGGTTTGAATTTATTCGCAATGATGTTGGTGAGAAGTTCGGATGATGTTTCTATTTCACTGTACTGGATGTTCTGATCATTACACCAGTGAATCATCTTGAGAAGAGCGTCGATTTCAGGAAGAGGGCTGGTGATATCAGTCATGAATATGGAGAAGGCACAGAGAAGGAATCCTTGGTTGTCTCTGATGATCCCGCCCGCCACAATCCCGGGCCGATCTCCGCTTTTAGTCGCCATGTTTCAACTTCTGACCCGTCCTTGGAGGCACCCATCTCGCGTCGATCCTCCTGACAATAGGAAGTGGTCCCAAGTCGTCCGTCCCCAGATTAGAAGTCGAGAAGGTGTGTTGCAGCGAGTGGTAACCTGTCGGATGATGTCCCGGTAGTTTCTCTGGCCATTCCCAAAAAGAACAGAGTTCCTTTGCTTCAAGATCTCCCATAATCCAGATGCGAAGATAATGTTCCTACTGATGGCCGCCGTGGTGGAGAGAGAAGAAGGAGAAGAGTTTAGAAGCCATACCTGAGCAAGTTGGTCGATCGAGGAATGCGCGGTGGGGAGATTGAACTTGGTACCGAAGTGTAGCCAAACCATCCGAGCCGTCTCCCCCAAGGAGAACAGGTGATCATTCATTTCAGTGTCCGGGTTAGCACAGCACACACATCTCGAAGCGAGATTGATCCCCATGGAGATAAGTATGGACTCAACCGGAATAGCGTTTCTGTGAAGACGCAAAGGAATGCGCCTATGCGCGGCTGAATGTGTTTGTTCCAGCAGAATTTACTCCAGGAATCGATCGGATTTCTCCTGCGGTGGTGGTCCCAATAAGATTTAGTAGAGAACTCTCCGTGACGATCAGGAGTCCAAACCATCCGGTCCTTCTCATTGTTGAGAATAATCCCGTCCAGGTAGTCGTTGGCTTCAACAGTCAAGAAATCCCCAATATTAACCTCCTCCTCCAAGGATCTACGTACCATTGGTGAGGCCATAACCTGGCAAATGAAAGGGTTGTAGATAAACTCTGGCAGTTTGGGGATAGAAGTACCGCACCAGTTCTGACCTCAAATGGGTATGTTCCCACGGCCCAGAACCCATTGGCATTTGGAGTAAACATTTTCGAAAATCTTCATCATAGATCTCCATAGCGGGGAGGGGGAGTAGGGTAGGGAGTATCCGGGAACGGTCGGATCCCCATACTTCCTGATCATGTACTGGGCCCAAACCGACTCGTCTTGAATCACCGCCCAACATCTTTTAGCATATAAATCAGTCATAACCTGGTCAAGAGATCTAATGCCAAGCAATCCCTCATCCATCGGCCGACACACATTGCTCCATGAAATCCATCTGGTCTGATGTTGATCTTTAGAGTTTCAGAGGAAGGCTGCCATCAGTTTCTCTAAATTCTTAAGAAGTTTGTTGGGGGCTTTGATAACCGACAGGGCATGAATAGGGAGTACAGTAAGCACACTTTTGAGTAGGATAATCTTTCCCCCGAAGGACAGAAGTCTCCCTCTCCATCCCGAGATCCTTTTCTCGAATTTCTCCATCATGTTGAAGAAGTATTCCTGTTTAGCTCTGCCTTTAAAGAGAGGCACCCCCAGGTAATGGATAGGCAGATGCGTAATCGAGAATCCCGTCCTCGCAGTAATCTCCTCTGTCCGGGCGGACATATGATCCTTCTGGGGGACAATGAGCGTCGATTTACTCATATTTATCTTCTGTCCCGAGGTGGTCGAGTAGTCCTGAAGCATCTTTAGAAGTATGTCGATACTGTCGATGCCCCCGTTGAGGAATATGAAGCTGTCGTCCGCACAGAATAGGTGGGAAATAGAAAGGCTGTCTCTACGCCCAGAGAAGTACTTGATGTGACCATGGAGGCAATTATTAGAAATTTTTTGCTGAGGGCATCATGGACTATAATAAATAATACAGGGGAAATAGGGTCACTCTGTCTCAGACCTCTAGCAGAGTGGAAGAATCCTCCCATTTTACGGTTAATGTAGACAGAATACCAGCAGTTAGATATATTTCTGAAGACGAGATCTATCCATGTTTGACAAAAATCGAATTGACGCATAACCCGAATCAGGAACCTCCAGCTGACCCTGTCATAAGCTTTAGACATGTCAAGATTTATCGCCATATTACCGCCGGTGATGCTGTTGTCAATGTTCCCAATGACTTCGTACACCAGGCTAATATTCTCATGAATGCTACGGCCTCTGACGAAACTCGATTGCTCCCGGGATATGATGCAAGGGAGGACTCCCGCAAGTCTTTCCGCCAAAATTTTAGAGATGATTTTGTGAGAGAAGTTGCTAAGGCTGTGGGTCTGAAGTCCTGAATACCCGCAGGCTTGGACGTCTTGGGGATGAGAACCAGGTTAGCCGAAGTGATACCTTTGGGAAGTTGGATTCTTGAAAAAAAATCATTGATAGCGTCCATAATGTCATGTTTGATGATATACCAACATTTGGAATAAAAAACCCCTGTGAACCCATCCGGTCCCGGGGCTCCCTGCAGGTTCAATGACATGATTGCTCTCTCAACTTTATCTTCCTGGGGGATCCTAGACAGCTCCGTGTTCTACTCATCGGAGATAAGACTCGGGATACAATCGATGAAGTTATCCCGGTCCGTGGTTGGCACAGGTTCGAAGAACTTGGAGAAGTGGAGGATCGCCCTGTCCATAATAATCTGATCATCCAGAATGTTCCCATCCCGATCGTAAAGTCGCACTCTGTTCGAGTTAGCCCGCTCTTTAATGACGGCGTGGAAGAAAGTGGAGTTATGGTCCCCATTTTTAACCCAGTTAATCCTTGCCTGATCCTGAAGAAGTTGTTCTTCCAAAGCCAAGACCTTGTCCAGACTTTGTTTAACCCGAAGCAGAACGTCGCCCCCAGCATCGCTCCATTGAACCTGAAGGGTCGCCTCTAGATCATCGATTTTCGCTTGCAGCTCCCTCTTCTGTTTCCTAAGATCCCCAAAGACATTCCAGTTCCAGTCTCTCAGGGCCGATCTCAGTCTATGAAGTTTATTATGTAATTTGAGGAGTGACGGGTCATGGTAAGCCTCGTCCTAGCTTTTCTTAACCACATCCATGAACGTCGGGTGATCGCACCACATCCTTTGGAAGCGAAACTGGCCCGGGGTAGATAGGGTATCCGAGGGAGTGATGAGGAGAGGGGAGTGGTCGGAGTTGATGCGGGGAGATGCATAACGGAGGTAGGGGGCTATTAAGAAGGTATTCAGTATTGTAAAGGACCCGGTCCAGACGCTCCCAAGTATTGGGGTTGTTAGTGAGGCCATTGCACCGAGTGTAAATCGGTCCGAGATAGCCAGCATCAATGAGGCCGGTATCCAAGATGAATCTGTTAAAGTCGGCCACCGCATTCGCATTAATGGTACCCAGCCCCGCCTTGTCTTCCGCCGACGCGACCACATTAAAGTCGCCAACCAGCATCCACGGACGGTTCATGTTGTTCGATATAGAAGTGAGATCCTGCCATAGCTCCTTTATGGTATTAGCCACACAGCTCGCATAAACAACCGAAAGATCCAACATATTACCCGATCTATTAATCCGAATGTTACAGTGGATAAACTGTCTGTTGGTCTCTTTCACCACCACATCGATATCGTTGTTCCAGAATAACTATATATATGTGTTAAGGTGTCCCCCATGGAAGTAAAATGGCATATGAATGTCTTTAGCAAGATCATGGATGTTCTCACCATCGATCATAGGTTCGAGAATGGCTATAAAGTCAGAAGAATATTTATTGTTGAGAGATTTGAGGTATGTTATGGTAGGTTGATTCCGAATGTCCCGGACGTTCCAGCAGATGGCTTTAATACCCATTCAGTGAATCACATAGTTGTTGGCGTCCTTCCGTCGTTTGGTTTATATAGTTTTGGGCGTGGAGTTGTAGTTAGCAGACTTGTTTCTGGTTAATCTGGTGGGGATCGATAATTGGTCCATCTCTGCCTGGTCCTTGAGGTATTTAGCCGGCCCAGGCCGCTTTTTTTCTATCCTGTATTTTCTGTTGCTTCGACCGCGCGATCTCCTCATCGCGTAATTTCTCCTGTTTATTAGCCAAAGCTATTTCTTCGTCTGCCATACGATCCAGGGAGCTAGAGCCAATGGTAATATCATCCTCCTGGTCCGACATAGGGTCATATTCAGAGCTGTCCGATTCAATTTTATCCCATATCTTTCCTTTTGATTTGAATGCCATGATACTGTTGATCTCTGTGTCTGTGGGTTCCCCGGATTTCGAAGATTGTCGGCCTGTAAATCCATAACAGTGGCGGGAATGTTGTATCGGCTATGCTCACGAACAAAAACCCCATCATGGGGTGCTGTAGAGGGTACCTGTTGGTTGGTTGGGGGAGGTCGTACAGTGCATTGACGGCTGTGGATCCACACCCTGGTTGTTAATCCCATTATCTTTAGAGGTAGAGGTCTCAGAGGTGTCAAGAAGACCAGCCCCTAAGGATTCCCCTCCGCGTGTCATCTCCTGAGTTCCACTCTCGGGCTCCTGACGGTCGTCTACAGTGTGATTCATCTATGGTTGGGTTGCTTCTTCCTGGTTGCCGTTCTTGTCAATCGGTGTGAAGGAGGCGGCCGAAACAGCAGTCTTAGGAACTGGTTCTATGGTAGACTGGATCATTGGTAGGTTTGCTTGCTCAAGTGGTTCAACGGGATCTGTGTCAGTATCTACCTGTTCCGAGGTGAGGAGATCAAATTTGTTGGTCAGAGTAACGTTGGAAGTTTTGCTGTGGGAGTTAGCACTCTTCGGGGGGGGGGGAGGTGATGGTCTTCTGGCTGCATTCTTGATCTATGGAGTCAGAGGCGCCTGTGTTGTCCTTGAACCACACATGAGAGTTAGGGAGAGGAAGCAGGGGTACTTAGTTATTAAGAATTGTTGTCTGAGGAGCAGCTTCTTTTAGGATAGTTTTCTTCTTCAGAGACGGATGTGCCCTGAAGCAATTATCTTTAGAGCGTCCACGGATGCGGCAGTGGTTACAGTTTAGGATGTTGCTGTCATAGATGATTTGTTGAGTATGGGGCTTATCTACTAGAAGGATTTCTATAGTCTTCGGCAGGTCTTTGGAGACATCCAGTTCCATACAGATTCTTGCATAGTTAGCTTTAGTTAGATTTCTGGTTTCCTCTGCCATAGCCACAAAGGTTCCGAATGAGTTCGCCACACGCCTTAGAGCTGCTGGCACAAGCATACGAGGGGGAGATTGGGGAAAGTGACCCAAACATACACTATTGGTGATTCTTCCATTTTGTTGAAGTCCTGGGACCATTTGACAATTATCATACTGTGTGCGTCGACTTTGCATGAACCCTTAGCCCTGACTATGTTGTAGTCCGACAGATTTGCTAGGTGAAGGAGAATGTGTTTTGGGTCCAGCGGAGCAACCCTATAGGTAGTCTCGAGTTTCCAGGTGGCCACGACTTCTTAGATCCTATAAATTTTGGGACAGCCTCTGGTGAACTTAAGCACAAAAGTGAAAGGGAAGGGTTCTGATAGCGATGAAACTTCAGATGAGGAGAAAGGGACACAATGGATTGCGCATCAGCAGTAGGTAGATCCAGTTCTGGCAGTTCCAATTCCGGGACTGTTAGGGTCTTAGCTTTCATCCGCTCCCGTCCTGACAATGTCCGCAAAGGATGGGATCGCTGCCGTCGTGTAGTTGTTAGGAGTTTGAGCTTGGATTCCTTGAGTGGCCGAAGTCTGGGCAGTCTGCCCGGTCCCCGGCTGCGACAAAGGTTGTGCTAGAGGATTGGTGAGATAATGTTGCCCCACTCCCCTGGTAGCAACAACAGAAGTGGATACTCTCTATGACCGGGATGGGAACTGAGTATCCTCTAGCACCAATGTGGGGCTGGGTGCGCTTATCCCCCTGTTAGGTTTCTGGGTAGCACCCTGTAGAATTATCGCACTGCCTCTAGTATAAGAAGCATAAGAAGTATAGTGGCGGTCGACATCTAACAAGCTGCTGGGTTTGCGCCACCCTTGCATCCGACCCCCTGGGATGCGCCTGGACCATCATCCGAGCATTTGGTTGCGTCCTGTGCGTAGGTTGCGCCAACGGGCCTCTCGCCAAGTTGCGCCAGGGGCACGAGTCCCGTGCCAGGTTGCGTCTGCGCCTGAGAGGAAGCGCCAACCGGGCTCCCATAAGCCAGACCGCGAGTCGCGCCACCGTGTTGTGCGGCTGGGGGGAAGGACCCCGTGCGCAAGTCAGCAGCAATCATCGGCAGAGCTTGGCGCACAGGTTGCGTCTCACTGGAACTCCCACCATCCTGATCATGGGTTGCGCCACTGGGGCAGTCACCAGTTGCGTGGCTGGGCCTATGTCCCGCGCAAGAGAGTCATACGCGCGGCTGGGGGGATGGACCCCGTGCGCAAGTTAACATCTATCCGCGGTAAAGAATCCCGCGCAGGTTGTGCCAAACAGGAGCTCCTACCCGCATGGACTTGGGTTGCGCCACTAGGCCAGTCGCCCGATTGCGCGGCCTGGGCCTATTCCCCGCGCGCAGTTCAGTCATACGCGCCAACTCTGGCCGTAATGACCCGCTAGGTTGCGCCAAAGTACAACTAGCGCCAACCCGAGCATATGATTGAGAATTCAAAATTTGGAGGGGAAAATCAAGCGGGCAGTTGGAGTTCGAATTTGAATTCAAACCTGCCAAGGGATGGGGGGGAAGGAGGAGGGGGGAGATGGGGGTGGGGCGGACCATCGTCGGAGCAGAGGTAGCCAGCCGCGTCGGAGAGGAGCATGGCGTCGGCCATCTCCCACTTGTTGGTCCCGGCGAGCCGTAGGAGGAGGGAGCTCCGAGGCCTCACCATGGCTAGTTGTTCGTTGGACCAGGCTAAGGTAGACCGAAGGCTGCGACCACCGTCGTCACCGGAGCTCGAAAGCCCGGTCATAGGAGACACTGACAGCAGCGGCCAGAGACCCCGCTGTAAGAACCAGGAAGGGGCCACCGGCCAGAGGGAGGTGCCACCGTACGTAGAAGGCAAAGGAGGAGGAGCCGGAGGAGAGGGAGGGAAGGAGGAGAAGGGGGGGGGTGGGGGGGGGGAGGACCGAACCTGAACCGCGGGATCACCAGCAGGGGGCTGGGAAATCGCCCAAGGGGGAGAGCTCTCCAACCATTTTTTTTGCTCTCGAGCTCGGGTTAGGTTTCATTGAAAATATATAAACAATTTACTCGGTCCGAATTAGGTTTCATTCAAAATATAGAAACAAGCATACGCTGCCACTATTTTAAAAAACTAGCAAATATTTCCATTCCTTTGTAAACTTGCCAAAATTTTGGTTAAATAGTGGGTGTATATCTTAAAATTTTATTTGTTCCATATAAAGAAATGGGGACATTTGCTATCGAAAGCCCGTCATGGGGAGACACTGACAGCAGCGGACCGGAGACCCCGCTGCAAGAACCAGGCAGGGACCACCGGCCAGAGGGAGGCACCACCGTGCGTAGAAGGCGAAGGAGGAGGAGCCGAAGGAGAAGTGAGGGAGGAGGGAAGGAGGAGAGAAGGGGGGGGGGAGGACCGAACCTGAACTGCGGGACACCAGCAGGGGGCTGGGAAATCGCCCAAGGGGGAGAGCTCTCCAACCATTTTTTTTTGCCCTCCGGCTCGGGTTAGGTTTCATTGAAAATATAGAAACAATTTACACAGTCCGGGTTAGGTTTCATTCAAAATATAGAAACAAGCATACGCTGCCACTATTTTAAAAAACTAGCAAATATTTTCATTCCTTTGTAAACTTGCCAAAATTTTGGTTAAATTGTGGGTGTATATCTTAAAATTTTATTTGTTCCATATAAAGAAATGGAGACATTTGCTATTTTTTTAAAAACATTGTTTGCCATGTTTTAGAATAAAAATAGGAAAATAACCATAAATACTTTTTTTATGCAAATTATGTGGTAAGTTTGTTTACCCAAAAGTGAATAAATTTATACTTTTGTTGCTTATTTTTGTTTTTGTAAACAAGTACAATTAGATATGTCAAACATTTTCATTATTTAGAATAATTCTCATTTCCAACTTTAGAACAAATTCTACTATCTTGTATATAATAAAGAAAAGTAATGTGTTTTTGGCCAAAATATAAAGATAAAAAAGGACCGCCACTAGAAAAAAAGAGATATTAAATTAATATTAATATTAATATGAGGCGTTAATTATATGTCAAGATATATTCAAAATTATACAAGGTTTAAATCATATTTCAGATTGTTTTTAGTAGAAATTAGGATTCCTTTTTATAGGATTAGTATCTGCTAGCCAGAGTTTAACTCCAATTGGATAAATAATTGTTTTCCTTGATTGTGTAGGACTATGAATTGAACTCTAAATGAATAAATATTTGTTTGCCTAGATTGTGTAGGACTATGAAGTGTTTTGGCAAAGATGTGCTCCACCTGTTATAGAATTCCCCATCTATCTATATATTAGATAGATACAGTCCTCTAACTTGTCCAGCTTCAAAGGCTCAATTTCTTGGATAGTACCGTAACTTAGGGCCTAATAACAATAAAGTACTCCATCTATTATTTCTTACATTAAAATAACATACGTTTAATTAATGAACATTACAATACCTGTGATAACATTTCGTCCAAACGCTTAACGGAATGTGGCTCAAATGCTTGGATGGTACCCCAACTTAAGGCTTAATAACACCGAAGTACTCGATCTACCTCTTCGTCAACTCCCAACGGATTCCTGTACATGAGGGCAGCGACGCCTACCTCCGCTCCCGCTCCCGCCGCCACCGCTCCACCGTGCTCCGCCTCAACGTACTCCCGGTCCGCCCATCGTCGTCGACCCCCGTTCATTGCTCTCCTCGACGCCGTCAGCTTCCACGTCCTTTGACACCGACCTGGTCGACAAGAAGGACCTCTTCACCGGCACCTTCACGCCTTTCCTCAGCCTCACCGGCGGCTACCACCCTCTCCTTCCTCGACCCCTCCGAGCCCAAACGCCCCACTCAAGAAGCTCCTCTTCCATGTCTCCTCTCCTCCCGCCACCACCACGTCATCCCCGAGTTCCGTCGACCTCCGCCGACATGTTCGACAGCTGGAGGCCGACATATCCGCCAAGGGGGCCGCTGAGCCTCGTGGAGGACCTCTTCCAGCTCGGCCCTATACTGACCCTCGGTCTCTCGAGCCTCGTGGAGGACCTCCTCCTCCACTCGGTACGCCTCCCCCCAGCCCTCATCCGAAAAGACTACGACCGGCTAGCCGACTTCTTACGCCGGAGTACTTCAGTGTTATTATGCCTTAAGTTGGGGTACCACCCAAGCATTTGAGCCACATTCCGTTAAGCGTTTGGATGAAATGTTATCACAGGTACTGTATATTCATTAATTAATGCACATTATTTTAATGTAAGGAATAATAGATAGAGTACTTTATTGTTATTAGGTCCTAAGTTGGGGTACCACCCAAGCAATTGATCCTAACTTCAAATTACTCCAACACTTCTACTTCAAGAAACTCTCCAGCTGTCCAGCCCCAGAACCAAATACTGAGAGCGGGGGATAGATACAACCAGCTACGTACATTGAGGTATAATCTACCTCGATATCGGTCACGACTGTCTAGATGCATGAGGGTTTATCTACAAGCCAACAGTCTCTTATGGTCATGAACAAGCCTAGTGTCTCAATCTCAAGCAAGTAAGTAAATGTTATAAGATGTTAGATCATCAGACATACAAAGTAAGGCGTCCCAAACATTACATATTCATGATCATGAAGCTAGTCATACAAAATGTGAAGACTAGCAAGAGTTTCAGTCATACATGATCAACCCTAGGATTTGTCAATCATGTTACAGCCGTAGGCAGACAGTAAGTAAAGTTGCAAATGAGCTAACGCTTGCTCGACGGCTAAAGCCTCAAAAGAATATTTTTACAAAAGTGGGAGAGCAAAATAAGAACCCACTCGTTGCCAGGGTTGCGCCTAGTGGTCACCATCTGGCTGGAAGGCTGGAGGATCCTTGAGTCCTACTCCGAAATCTGGCCATACAAAACCAGCAGGGTCAGACCCCAGAAGAGAAAGTGCCACAAGGAAGGCTTCACTTAAGAACTAAAACCAGCATATAGCACATGGGAACATAAATGGTAATAAAAGACATGAGTTAGAGAAAACATGGTAATAAACGATAAGACAACTAAGGGACTATTCCGGTAGCCAAGTTACAACCCGTAAACCAAACAAGGACCGGGGTTGTAACCCTCCACCTGAACAGAGCTTAGTCTCCAACCAATTATCGACAAGAGTAAAGCATAAGCAAGCATGTGCTGAAGTAATCATAGACTGGCATCGATTAGACAAGACTAGACTGGACTACATCATCATTCACGACCAAGCAAATAGTACGGCTTGATACTTTAACTAACTAGGGTTATCACAAGCCTAGCTACTAGCAAGATGCAATGAGATATTTCCGCAGTCACAAGCCCTGTAGCTATCCAGGTTATCCAGGCAAGGTTCATTTAAGAGTTATCAAGAATTATTAGGTGGCTTGGAGTACAACACATGACAATGTGCATAGAACTTGTTTCATGAAGTGCTCCACATGACAGTGGGATGAAATGTCCTACTCGACGGCAGGCTACAAGTCCCTCAGGTGTGGCCGGGATAACGGGATTGCTTGTAACTGGCAACATCTCTCTATATGAACTACTTGATCCATCTAGTCATTAACTTAGTCAGATTCAGTATAAATCCCTGACTGTAGGAAATCAAGAATTCATGTCCTAGACATGATGTAAGACCAGACATGTAGCTTATACAGGCACAATCAAGAAAATCAACCACGGTGTCAAGACAAGAGTTACTTAGCAAGTCAGGGTAGCTGTCGTAACAACGTTCAAGATTATCACACCATGCCAGGTTACTTGTTACTTGTCAAGATTACTTGTCAGGAGTGCGCCTCGATGGGCCACTATCAAGATTGTACATGCCTTATCAAGTTACTTATCATGTCAAGAGTGCTTGTCAAGAGTGTGCCTCGACGGGCTACTATCCAGATTTTTATGTTGTGTTCATGTCAACATCAATACTGGCAAGTCATGCTATGCTCAACAAGTTATCGAGTCAGGTCGTCACAAGATAGGTCAAATACCAAGAATAAGCAATTAACATAAAACCAATAATTAAATGACAGATCATGCAAGGGGCAAGGAGTACCATGGCCAACAAGTGGCATTAGCCAAGTTGTGCCAGGGTAATAGGCTGCGCCAGGCACTAGGGGGTGCCAAGGCTACAGGTTGCCCAAATATTAGGTTGCGCCTAGGCACTGGGGTGCGCTAGGTCAGGTCAAGTTGCGCCAAGGCAAGTCGGGTCAAGTCAGGTTGCGCCAGGCACTAGGCTGCGCGAGGCTAGGTTGCGCTGGACTGGGGTACGCCAGGTCGAGTTGCGCCTGACTGGGGTGCGCCATGTCAGGTTGCGCCAGGGCCCAAGGGGCGCTAGACTAGATTGCGCTAGACTGAGCTTCCCGAGGTCGGGTTGCGCCTGACTCAGGTTGCGCCTGACTCGGGTTGCGCCTGACTTAGGTTGCACCTGACTCAGGTTGTGTCTGAATCAGGTTGCGCCTGACTCAGGTTGCGCCTGAATCAGGTTGCACCGTGCTAAGAAGCGCATACTGGGTCGGGGTACGCCGCGCTAAGAAGCGCGCACGGGTCAAGTTGCGACTGGCACTGTTCTTCTTCCCCAAAACAACAAAGAAGAACCCATGGAACCCGAAAACTTCAAAATGCCATAACTTGCTCAAAAAGTCCGAATTGAGACTTCCAAGGGTCTAAACTGCATAGAACGAGATTTCCTACAGCCTGGGATGACAGGTTTTAGGAAATACCAAGCTTTAATAGATCAAAACTAAGAAAAAGAAAAGATTAAAACTTAGATCTACAAAAATCTATCCATCAAAATCGAAAATGCCAAGCTCTGAAGAGTCTTAGAATCAAGTAGAGAAGAGAATAGAAAAATAAAATAGAGATCCATCATGAAGCAAGTTGCACTTGCCTAGGGCTTGGGTGTAGGTGGGAGGAGTAAATGAAGAAGAGAAGTAAATGAAAGTTATGGAGAGAGAATATAGTTGACTTATATATCAACCCTCTCCATCTCAAACCAAACCAAGTCAAGACAAACCAAACCAAGTCATGTTGAACCAAGTTGAACCAATCAAGTCAAGATTAAACCAAGGCTATGCAAAGCAAGATGAGTCAAAATGGGCACCTGACAATTGTCAGAAATTCGTATATGTATCCTAAAAAATACGTATAACGAAAACGTGAGTGACACCACTTCAAGCTTCTCACAATGAGAATTCTCAACTTCTTCCTCTTAGTCATCCTAGCAATGTTCCTCTTTCCCTCTTGCCAAGCCGCCGGCTGCGAGGCTCTCGGACGACGACGACCACGACAGTCCAAGGCCCTTTCGCTCAAGATTGCATACGTGCTCACGATCCTCATCGGAGGCTCGATCGGGTATGCATGCCCGTTCTTGGGAAGTCAATCGGTCCCAGCACTTTGTCCTGACAGGACATCTTTTTATGGTTAAGGCGTTCGCGGCTGGCGTGATACTGTCGACCGGGTTCGTGCACATACTCCCTGACGCAACTGAGAGCCTGACGTCCCCGTACCCTCGGCGAGAAGTCGTGGCAGACTTCCCGTCTGCGGGTTCTGTGCGATGGTTGCCAGCCATCGAGACACTCGTGATCGATACGTTTGTGACCGGTACTTCACCCGGTCGCACATTGTCATGCCCCAGAACCAGAATACTGGAGAGCAGGGGCGTGCACAGCCAGCTACAATATTGAAGTGCAACCCACCTCGATATACGGTCACGGCTGTCTAGATACATGAGGGTTTAACTACAAGCCATCATTCTTATGGTCATGAACAGTCTATTGTCTCAATCTCAAGCAAGTAATAGCAGTTGTAAGATTCAGAGCACCAAATATACAATAGTAAGGCGCCCATACATTACATATTTGGATGATCATGAAGCTAGTCATACAAAATGTGAAGACTAGCAAGTTTTAGTCATACATGATCACCTAGGATTGTTAATCATGCTACAACCCGTAGCAGACAGTAAGTAAAGTGCAATCGAGCTAACACGTGCTTGTCGGCCAAACGCCTCAAAAGAATACTTTTACATTAGAGTGGGAGAGCAAAAATAAAACTCACTCGTTGCCAGGGTTATGCCTGGTGGTCACCATCTGGCTGGAAGGTAGGAAGATCCTCTGGAGATGCTCCGGTATCTGCCATACAAAACCACTGGGTCAAATCCCAAAAAGCAGTGCCAAAAGAGGCTTCACTTAAGAACTAAAATCAGCATATCAGAGCATAAACTAAGAATAAAAATAATAAGACATGAAATCTAATAGGGCAATAAATGTCAAAGAAATATTATTTCGATCAGTTATTGATAAGGTAAGCATAACCAATCATGTTCCGAAGTAGCCAGGTACTGGAAACAAGACAAGGCTTGACTGGTGACTCCATCCACATTCACGGCCAAGCAATAAGTACGACTTGATACTTTAACTAACTAGGTTATCACATGCCTAGATACTAGCAAGATGTAATGAATGTTCCAACACCACAACCCTGCAGACCATCCAGGTTATCCAGACGAGATTAGGGTTGAGTTCATGGTATACATCGTCCAAGAGACGCAGTACCCTTAAGTAGTTTGGATGGTGCAACACATGACAGTGTCTGGAAATGTGCCCCTACTCGACGGCTGGCTACAAAACTCCATGATGGGGCGCCCATATAACGGGATTACCTGTAGCTGGAAATCTCTTCATGACTACTGGATTATTCTAGTTATTAGCCTTATCGGTTTCAGTAGGTACCCTTGACGTGGTACTCAGGGATCCATGCCCTAGACATGATGCAAGACAATACTGGTTCATTTGTACAAACACATCGTCCACGGTGTCCAGACCATTCTTCTTGTCATGTCATGCTAGCCGTCGCAACAGCATTTAATAGATCCTATCATGGTTACTTGTCATATCCGGCCATGTCATGCTACGTCAGTTTACTTACTATACCATGCCGTGTACAATTATCATACCAATTATTAATCAATTCGTGATTATCAAGCTCATGATAAAATGCAAGAGCATAAAAGACAAACGGGGTACGCTAAGGGGCTCAAAGTCTCTACGCAAGCGAAACTACGCTAGGCCAAGGGGCCCTGAGCATAAAATAGCTTTACGCGGCAAGACCAAGGAAAGACAGCTCTATGCGAGTAAGCTACACGCGAGCGAGAGTCTACGCGAGCAAGGCTGCACAGCGAGCGAGACTCTACCTACGGAGCAAGGCTGCACGC